>CAUYRT010010269.1:0-112866 GCA_963574885.1 Lepilemur ruficaudatus
TCACGCTTCAGGTGAATGACCAACCCAGGACTGGCTCTGGGCTTCCCTGCCTGCCCATTCCAGCCACACCGGGTGCAGCTGCCAGGGTCTTGCCACAGGTTTGCACGCCCGGGCCCCCTGCCCTGGGGCTCCTGGGTGCCACCTGGGGGTGGCACATGCATGAGAGCCTGGAGTTGGGGGGAAGAGGTTACTCCTGGCGGGGCGGTCAGTAGAAGGAAGCGGAGGCGTAAATGCTCCCCCTGTCTCCCCACTGGCGCAGTGCAGTGGGGCCCACGGAGACAGTGGCCTCTGTGGAGGGGTGGGAGTTGGAGGGGAGGGAAACTGACATTGTCCCCAGGCAGAGTTTAGCTTCTTCACACTGACATCATACTGGGCATTGGGGCTCCCTGTCCCTAAGGCAGTCCCAAATGGAAGAATGGATCTCGGGTCTCAGGGGTACAGTTTCATCTTCAAGTCATCACTTCTTGGTTATGGTTAAACTCGATCTTCTATTTAAACTCTGAGTGACCAGCACTTATATTCAGAGTCCTTACTATTGAAAACAGGCAGCTAATACAGATGTGCATTTTTTTTCTTTTTAATCCATCCTATGCAACATACGTGTCACAAGCACATTGCCAGGAGTCCCCACCAGGGCGCCTCTCCCTGCCTTCCTGTTTCCAGATGAAAGCCATCTCCGTGGACACTGTCTGGTGACAGGGACAGATGGAAAATATCAAGGATGGGACTTTATAGAACCCCCTGGACACAGTAGAATGTGACTAAGTTTCTCAATAAAAGACACCTTTTATAAGCAGAGTATGAATATTCATTGTCTTGGCCTTGGACGCTCCTGTGGCCGGGGCGGCCGGCAGCCCCGCACCTGCCCCATGCGGGGTCTCCCTTGTCCTCCAAGGCTCCCAGGCTCCCAGCCCATCATTCACACAAGTCTCCTGTGTCCATGGAAAACTGTTCCACGGAGCTTCCTGTAGGGATATTTTGGGACTGAGAACCTTGGCTTTTGATATTTTTCCCCCTCTACCTTGCATAACAGCTCTGATTCATAATTCCCTTAGATTCTCTCTCCTCTCCTGCTGCTCTTTGGGCTGAAAAATAGGAAGTCTCTTTTAGCGTCCCATTTAAGCTTATGCGACCTATCAGTACCTATAGCACGGCGTTATTTCCCTCGGTGATGTTTCTGTTTTAGATATAAAACACTGTGTCTGAGCAGCAAGAATACTTTTGTTTCCTTGCATTTTATAATCGTGAAATTCAGAAAAGGTCTTACAGGAGGTGAGTTTGCGTAGAGTTTCAGAGCTAGGATATTGCCTCGTGCAGTATCCTACATGATCCATATAGGGGTGAATGATAAAACTGGGAAAATCACTGCATTGAGATGCAAATACCCAGTGAGCACTAGTCCCCTGCCATGGCCTCTCCACAACTCAGCGTTGCATGGCTGGTTTGCCTGGAGCTCCTGGGTAGAAGTGATCTATGGGAAGTAAGTACCAACACCACCTATTAGAGATGCGGGGCTGGGCAAGCCATTCTCAGCCTGGATCTCAGCTTTCTTACCTGGAAAAGAGCTAGATATCTGTGCACAGTCACAGATATCCCTCGCTGTACCTGGAGCTCCCGTGGGATGAGTTCAGGAGGGCATTTCTCTCAGTGGCCACTAGATGTCCCGGGAGCTCCCACCCGGGGGGCTGAGGCTCCTAAGAGGCCTGGGACTCCTTCCTGTTCTCCCCTGGGGAGCTGGTGAGACCTGCTGGTGTAAGTAAGGCAATGTTTTCCTTTCTTGTTTGTATTATTTGGGGGCTGGTGACTCAGCTATCATGACTCACACAAGAATTTTAAGAGACACCAAAACAATCCCTTAGTTTTCTTGGTGGCTGTTTGAATCCTAACTGGGAGCGTTCGCATTTTCAGGAATGGATTCTGTGTGTGTCATGGAACAGGAATGTACAAGGGATTTTCCAAACATCCATTGACACACAAAGCAAGAGTTACCGTGGTTTATTTATATGCTTGAGGCATGGACATCTTTAAAAATGAAATAGTCATGGGGCTGCCTCTGGGTCGGTGGTCTGATGGAGGCTTCTGTGCGGCTTTGCTCATGCTGGGAAACTGACCAACAGGTACCCTGTGCTCAGGGTCTACTTGTGTGGGCAGGGGAGGCACAGAGGAGGACGGGAAGAAGCCACAAAGAGGGGTCACTTCAAGGACACCATGAAAGATCCCAGAAAGCCCCCGAGTCCCCGAGTCACACCCCAGAGTAACCATGCTGTTCGACCACTGGTTCATTTAGCCAGGAAAAGTGTTTTAGCGTGGATTTAAAGAGAACTCTGAATCTACTTGCAGTCGTCTTGGGTAAATGAATGTCAAGTTTGATATAATTAGCTCTATCCAAGTGAGGTTTTAAGTAAGAGGTTTCCAAGGAATAATCACTAAGCTACTATTGGAAGTAGCAATGGTGACATTAGACATATCGGCACGTCCAGAGATAACATTCCAACTCAGTGCAAAGGGAAATTGTATAATAGTGCAAGGATCACAATACTGACAGATCATACAATAGCTAACTTCTTGGGATAATATGCCCCCTGGCACTTAAAGATTAAGTAGATTTAGCGAGCTACCTCTCAGAAAGTGGTTATGATACTATGATTTTGTATTCATAATTCAAATTTTTTATGAACAACATAATACCAGTTGCTATAATTCAAAATTCGTATGCCAGGAATATACATGTTGTGCCCTATCATATATCACACGGTCTTTGAGCTATAGGTCGGCAAACCCCAGTCTCTAGCAGTCTGAGGGGCGTCTGTGTTACACATAAGGTACAGGGTTACCACACTGTGGTTTCTGTGCGCATCTATTACAAAGCATACCTGCTTGCGGTGATCCTGCACATACGGATGGTACCAGGTTCTGCTTTGTTGTTGTTGTTCTTACGTTGCCTCCTCAGTCCTCTCCTCCGCCTTCAGCGTTATATACGCTGTTGTGTATTCGCCCCTTCATTGTGGGAACACCACAGTGCATAAGATCTCAGACTCAGGCAGAACGTCTGGGTTCAAACCTAGCCCTGCACTTTTCCATCTGTGTTATCTTAGGAAAATATCTTACGTTGTGTGTGCCTCCATAGGTGGAGGATATTCAGCGGACTGCTAGGAGGAGCAAATGTGTTAAGGCACGCAAAGGTCCTAGAACAGAGCCTGACATACCTTCAGCAACCACTCATTCATTTAGAAACTATGTATTTTGTGGTTGCTGTGCACCAGGCACAGTGGTAGGCTACGGGGGTTCAGTGATAGTGCTGGGAAAAAAGTCCTCGACACCAAGGGCTATGGTACCAGCCCACAGGTGCTATGAGCCTTGACTAGCCAGGTGGCTTTGGCTAAGTCACCCAGTCTCCTTGGGCCTTGGTTTTCTCTTTCATCCAATAATAAAGATGGGGAAGACGATCTCAAAATTACTTTCCAATTCTAAATATTCTTGGAGGTCCCCATTCTAAGTCAAGTATAGGCTCTGTGGAAATTTACTGCAGTTGGCTGAGGAGTTGAGTCTACCCACTCCACTGATTCCCAGTGAAGAGACTGTACATTAGATAAAAGGGCTTTGCCATGTTGAACCTTATTATGGGCAGTGTTTTTCAGATGTTTGGGATGCAAGGAGATATAAGCATATCACATATTAACATTTTTGGTTCAAACAATTCAGAGAGCATGTTAACAACAGGGTTTACTGACAGAAGGAGCCAGCACATTTCTCTGTGAACAGTCCTCTTAGATGGGATCGCTAGTCCTTACACAGGTAGGTGGGATCTGGGGTGCTTCTCAGCATTTCATGGATGTTGAAACGCTTGAATAGAGGGAATCCGTCATTTGAATCAAATGAATAAATGAAAAAGTTACAACGAGAAGTGATGAAGGAACAGAACAAACTGCCCAGAACAGCCTCAATGCAGTGTTTGTTGTATGCCTACGTGAAAGTACTTTAGGACCCACTGAGAGATTCTTTCGAAGTTTCAGAAAGGAGCAGGCAGGTAAAGCATACACGTCTGGTTAGCCAGATAGATCTGAGTTTGGACTTTCCATGTAGTGAGACAATAAACTTAGCCTTAGATTTGTTATTCCATTTCCATACAAGACGTTTGATGGGTTAAATCCTCCCGCTACGTACTCCCATAGTACTCTGTTCTTCTGTCCTAAGTGTCACTATTAGTCACCTGTTTAACTGTTTCTCCTCCTCTATGGTTTAAGCTGTGTTATCTGAACTGCTCACTGCTGTACCCATTGAGCCCTGCACAGTGTCTAGCACACAGGAGAGAATACATATACACGTATATATCATCCGCGAATGGGAGAGGATGGCTTCTTTTAACAGACTTGCCTTCTGAAGTGTGAATATGTGGTACTCAAAAGACAATTCTCCATTTCTGTGTTCTGGTTGCTTTGTTTTGGGAGAGAAGTGAAGAAAAGATAAGCAAGTTGCTGTGTGTACTGACAAGATTCCCAAGCAGGTCTGGCCACAAGTCTAAAATTGTGCACATAAAAAAGAGCAGCCTCGATTATCTACCAAGGCTCCCAGGATCCTTGACTTGGGCATATGGGGGGAAGGGGAAATGGAACTTCTTCTTAATCTAGCCCACTTCACCTTTGGTGCCTTGCAATCCCACCATAGCTGTTGGTCCTCTTGACGAAGCCCTGAATTTTCTCTCTCCATCTGCAACTAGGTCTCTTCACGCCACTTCTAGTGAGGCAGTTTTCTGACGCTCTCAAATGGAGATCCTCAGGGAAGCAGTGTTGACTGGGCGTTTTCTCGGAGTCCTGTGACGACATCCATATCAGACTGAGTGGTTGGGGATGTTCTGCATGGATCTCTCGTGATTAAAGGCACTGAAAGTTTGATCGAGGCTAGGGAATTTGTTTACCTTTTTGGTGCATAAACTCTACTTCTTTGTTCTCTCCAACCCTACCCCTATCCCCAACCTCCAGCCATCACGGGAAATGTGACTTCCTAAAGACTGGTGTCCCTAGATTTTTGGAATTTACGTACCATGCATAAAGTGTCACTGATGTCTTCCCTCATCTCTGAGCACTGTGACCCTAAACCAAGACTGCAGTTAGGTGGGAGAGGAGGTTCAGAGCCCAGAGGAGGTTCAGGAGGTTCTGGACCTCCCCTTGGGGTCCAGAGAGGACTAAGGAGAGGAAGTCAGACTGAAGTGACACCAGAGCCCCCTCCTGCTCTCAGCACCCAGAGTAAACATCCCCCCACCAAATTCTAACGCTATCGTATCTTCACTGCATGGATGCTGTGGCAATGGGCTGTAGAATGCAGAAAGGAGATGTTCAAGGCCAAGTTCAAATTTGGCAAACTGTTGCCAACACAGCAGCACTGGTGCCTCATATGCCCAACCCGAGATGAGCTCCCATGTCTCCATGCTGTGGCGTCCACACCTGGTACTACATTGGAGGGTCGTGTCTTTATATTTACTTCTCTTTACATAATTATTCTCCTACATAAGTTTAGTTATTACTAGCTATGAAACCAAACCCAGAAAGCTTACCTAGGATGAAGTATTTTAATCATAAGAGGAAGGCAGGATTTCAGTGTGGAAAACTATCAGCAACTCACTACCTAGTATTGTTTTTTTGGGTATCAGATTAGAATAACCATAGTAATAGCAAACTCAGTTTCTATGATCCCAGGTACGTTTTAAACTCCCTTAATCATATCAACTCATTGAATCCTCACCACAATGCTTTGAGTAGGTAACTCTGATATCTTCATTTTACAACAGAGAAAATAGAGGCGGAATAGAAAGGCTTTGAATGTCCTGCCTTCGGTGGCTACAGAGTACAGGATAAAGGAACAGCTCACAAGCATAAGGCTCGTCTTTATGTCATAGGGCTACATATTAATTAAAGAAATAACTGCCAACCTGATTAGAGCGTCTAACAGAGGAATTATTAACATCATAATTTTCTTGGTTTCAAACTCATGGCTTGGAAAATGCCTTCGTAATTATGAAATTCAAATAATTTATTAATTGCTTATTTTTAAGTTTGATGAAATATGCCAGATTAGTGAGTAATAGCTAATTATTGGGACAATTGCCTAATTGTTCTTTCTAACGATTTATGTCGGAAAGCTATAGATCACTGGTTAACCTATGAGGTAGCAAAACCTATTTTTAAACAAACTTTCCAGAATGACCCCACACATGTTATTTTTTAACATCATCCTTCTTGGATGGCTGTGCATTTGTTTACTCCAGTGATGGCGCCATTGAGGCTCGCATAGACCTGAGCGCTCGCTGGGGCGAGGGCCACAGTCTGTGTGCTGTTGTAACCTCACCTCCCAGCACAGCCGGTGGAGCACGGGTGTCAGGAAAAGCCTGTCTTTGGTCCCGACAGCAAATCATTCTCATTACTGGCACTGGGGCTGCTCCTTATGTTGTGGACTTGATTGCCAGTCTAATTTATCACACTGGAATCCAAATAGGTTTTGGCTGTTTTCAAAAGTATAATTCATCTTAGAAAGATAATAATTTGGCACCAATAAGTGATTTAAATGCTTTAGTTTCTCAGGAGAAATCCCCAAAGGAGAAAGACAAAACATTTTGAGAGTCTATTATATGCTAAGGACAGATACTTTCATTTCCATTATCTCCTTTAATCCTCTCATTATTCCTGTAAAGTGTGTCTATTTTATAATTGAAGAAGCTGAGGTTCAGAGAGGTTAAGTAACTCACCCAAAGTCACACAGCTAGCTAGTATGTTTTAGAACTAAGCTTTAACTTAGGTACCTCTGACTCTAAAGCTTACTTTCCACTGCTGTTGCTGTCTCAAATAAGAGGTGCGGAGATGTTATGAGCAATAGAAACATCATCAGCTAGAGACATAACCTACCCAAGGGAGCATTTTGGAGGAGAACATGCTTTTTTGTGTGTGTAAATCCTAACAGGCTTGGTTGCCTCTTAGACCGCTGTGCTGACCTTTGGTACAGTATGGTGTCAATGCTGACGCCATTCTGGGAGGAGCTCTAGGGCTTCTTTGCCCATGACCGAGTCTCAAGGTCTGAAAGCTCTGTTGACTGAGCACAAAGCCAGATCGTGTGGGTCTGGGCGAGGCTTTGAGGAAAGGCTGAGAAACCAGGGGCGGGGGCTGATCAGGACAGAGAGAACGGAGGGCACACACTGTGGGCGGAGTTCTCTACGGCACCCAGGGGCGCGGGGCTAGACAGCAGAGAGGCGCTGCCTTCCCGCTCCTCTGTGAGCCTCCGTCACCTCACCCCACCTCTCCAGAGGCCACATCTTTTATTTGCGAAATAGAGGGTATTGGATCAGGTGAGGGAAGAGCCTCTGTTCAGCTCTAACTTTCCACATCCCTGTAAATATCGGGCTTGAGTCTCTGGCTGGAACGGGGTATGGGGGCCCTGTGTAGTATCTTCATACCTGTACTGTACAAGAGGTTGGTGTGCACATGCATGTGTTTGCCTGTGTGCATATGTGTGCACATATGTGCGTGCATTTGTTATCATCCTCCATCCTTCATGGCCCCTCTTTAAGATTAAGAGGAAAATGAGAATTTCTAGACTTTGATTTTGGGTGGATTTTGCCAGGAAATTTCTCTGGAGACTGTTGCAGGCTGCACGCCTGTCGATGCCACTCTGACTGTGGTCAGATCCTGGCATGGGCAGGGCCAGGCCCTCCACGTTAGCTTAGCCAAGGTGTTCTGTGGGGTGGACTCAGGCCCTAGCGGGGGACAGAGACACACTTCCCACCACTTCTTTGGGGTTTGTCTGCCAGCAGCCTTGGACCAGAGGTCTTTTTTGTTGCCAGGATCGCCAGTCCAGACCCCCCATCAGTACAGGCTGGTGTGCCTCTTCCAGAGGGGCAGGACCTCCCTGCCCACAGAGGGTGGGCACCCTGACGTGGAGAACCCATCGAGGCGAAGGCTGCCCACTCCCAGACCACGCCAACTCCAATCCTGCACTCAGCGGGCTGCTTCTGAGAGACCGGGGCAGTGCCTGTCCTCCTGGCACGGGTGGCACTAATGTCACGAACTGTTGGCTCAGGCCGACTGAGCCCACCATGCCTAGGTCTGTCGCCTAACGTCAGAGCAGGCCGCTTCTGCTCTGGACGCCCACTGGCCTCACAGCACCCCCGGAATGAGGTTCAGAGACTGGCTGGGGCCTCTGAGGGCTGCTGCTCCGGGCTGGCTCCCTCCTCACCCCGGTGAAGGCACCTCGATCCCACCATGGGGCTCCCCACTCTCTTCAGTTCTCTGCTCAGCTGTCACCTCGCAGACAGGCCCTTGGACCCCCTACCTGAGCTGCTCTGCTCCCCCACCCGCCTCCTTCTTCCTCACGGCACTTACCTGTGCGCTGGCCCTCGGCCCACCCACCCCCCCCACTTGAAGGTAGCTCCGCAAGCCAGGGACTTTGTTTTAGTCACATCTCTCTCCTCATTGCCAAAGCACCTCTGGCACAGAGAAAGCACTCAATATATATCCGTGGGTGGAATGAATTAATGATTGTAATTCTCTTTTAATTGACCAGTAAAAATTATATGTATTTATCATATGCAACATGTTTTGAAATATATACACATGGCTAAATCGAGCTAATTAAAATACACATTATTTCACATACTTATTGAATTATCATGATTCTTGATCTGTGCCCAAGATATAAGTCCCTCTGGCCAACCACCCTCCTCTCCTCTTGGCCCCCAGCAGATCTGGGCTTCCTCTCCCAAATGTCTCCACCCTACCTTCTGGAACCTTCCTTGCAGGAAAAACAGGCTACCTTACGTCATCACTAACTGTTCCTCCAGCTCTTCGCCTGAACTGAACCCTGGCTGCCACCCAAGAACGCGGCTTCCCTGAAGCCCACTTAAGCGAGGCAGTGCCTTCTCCCACATCCTCTGCAGCCCGGGGTCAGGAAGAGGGGTCAGCATTCCTCCTGCTCTTACTTCACCCTTTATAAAACAAAGCCAATTAAAACAAAACAAAAACCTGTTCTCTACGGCATGTGTCATCCAGCCCTCTCCTCTTTGCTGCTGTCCTGAATTGGTGTCCCGGCATCATTCTGGGAAACCTCACACGAATGACGTCTTGCAGGACCGAAGGTCTCCGCTGCCTGCTACCTCCTCTCCGAGGGCCTCCCGTCCACCTGTGTGGCCTCAACCTCTCCGATGGCTGCCCGCGGAGCTTGCCGTGCCTTGGAACTGCTCTACCTCTGGCGTCTTCAGGTCAGTCGTTCCACTCTCTGATCACCACTGCCTGCCCTTCCAGCACTTTCTCTTGTCACTGTCCACCGCACCAGTCCTTCGACTTCATTGGGCCTCTCTATGTCCAGAAGACTTGCCCCCGTGAGTTAACCAACCCGTCACAGAGGACGGACGAGTTCTGCAGCTCACGGCGCAACAGCGTAATAACACGCAACGAGAAGCTACTGAAAATGCGAGCGTCTCATGGTTCTTCCTACCAAGCCCACATTTTATCATGTGGCGACTAAACTACATTCAGATTACATGTAAATCAGTTACAATGAAATCAAAGGGCAAACAGTGACCTCACAGTGGAGAAACCTGGTTGCAATGGACTGAATGTTTGTGTCCCCACGAAACTCGTGAGTTGAAATTCTAACCCCCAGTGTGAGGGTATGAGGAGGTGGAGGCTTTGATGGGTGATTAGGTCATGAGCTCAGGGCCCTCGTGAATAGGATTTGTGTCCCTATAAAAGAGATCCAAGAGAGTTCCCTTGTGTCCTCTGCCGTGTGGGAGGACGCAGCAAGAAGACAGACATCTACGACCCAAGAAGCCGGCCCCCACCAGACACTGAATCTTCCAGCGCCTTGACCTTGGACTTCCAGCCTCCAGAACTGTGAGAAATAAATTTCTGTGGTTATGAGCCGCCCGGTCTGTGCACTTTGTTACAGCAGCCAAACTGACTGAGACGCTGGTGGACGCCCCTCAATCGGTGGTGAGGGTCACACCACCAGTGATGCCATGAGGATGCCAGGTACCCCCAACACGACGTGACGGAAGGACACTTCACCTCTGGGGTATTTTCTCAAAGGACCTCAAACCCAGCCTCATTATGAGAAAAATGTTAGACAAACACAAGCTGAAGGAAATTTTGTAAAATGCCTGACCAGTGCTCTTTTCCAGTGAAAAACACTGGAAAGCCTGAGAAACTGTCGCAGACCACGGGAGACTGGGAGACGTGACAACTAAGTGCAAGCGGGATCCCGGGTGGGACCTGGAAGTGGAAGAAGAGGCATGAGATGAGCCCTAAATAAGGTCTGGGGCTCAGGGAACAGCAGGGTGCTGCTCTCAGTTCTGTAGTTGTGACAAATGCACTTGAGTAACTCCCAGTGTTACCAAGGGGAAAAACTGGGAAAGGGACAAGCAGGAACTCTATGTTCTTTGCAAGCTTTATGTAACTCTAAAAGCTATTCCAAAATAAAAGGTTTATTTACAAAAATGAAGTCTGAGTTTACCTAAGATCCCCCTTTCTACTGATCCCAAATATCTCTCTGCTCCAAGTTGATCAGTTGTGCCATGGTGGAGCAATGTCTGGGGCCCTCTACATGGTGCCTTGCTGTGTATTCTTACTAAAATAGACCTCATGGAGCTATGGGACAAACCTGCAGAAGGAACTGAAACCATAGCCTGGTTGGAGATTCAGAGAGGCCAGAAAGACCAGGGGAATCCACCTATCATCCATCCATCCCTCTATCCACCTATCTATCCCTCCATCCATCCCTCTATCCATCCGTCCAGCCATCCATGTATCTATCCATCCATCCACCCACCTATCCATCCATCCATCCCTCTATCCATCCATCCAGTCATCCATGTATCTATCCATCCATCCACCCACTTATCCATCCATCCATCCATCCATCCATGCATTTCTCCACCCACCTATCCATCCATCCATCCATTGAACACACTATACTGACCACCTCCTCCATACCAGGCACTGTGAAATGCTGGGGAGAAAGTGATGAACAAAACATTGTCCTTCCCATCTTGAAGGTCGCAGTCTAATAGAGATGACAAACAAAGGCACAGAAGATACTGCGTGACGGGACAGTGTTCTGATGGGGAGCACAAAGAAACAAAACACCCTCGGGCTGACAATACCTGAAGGATAGTCTACCTCAGGCTCTCCTCAGTCCTGCTGCAGTAGTACTTACGTCTGTCATTTATATTCTATAACTTTATAACCTTTATACAACTTTTAGTAGCAAAACTCTAGGATGCTGTACCTGTCAGGGGGATGTCTGAAAATGCGCATGGAACATAAAATGTATCAATGACAGCTGTGCAGGGAAAGAATATTTTAGGTGACAGTCCAGCAACCAAGAGCTGTCTACCTACTCTAGGGTGACCTCTAAATGTCCCCCGTGTGCTGAGCTTCAGGGCTGGGGTCTGGTGCGTGTGGGTTGTGTGAGGGGTGCCATATGGGAGGCAGAGCGTGCGTGGGAGGGTTGTGAGCCTTCTTATGTTCCGTCTCTGCATGATTCTGTGTAGCAACAGATTCCAGAAAGCAATATGAGAGCTCTGGAAATACAGTGACCTGAACTCTGAATCTCAGCCTTACCTCTGAGCAAGTCTTACCTCAGTAACACTGAGAACTCAACTGGCCATTCCAGACAGCATGGAATACACAAGAGTATTAGCAAGTAACATGGAGTTGGGTAATGAAAATATAAACTCCTCACGGGACTGGGAGAGACATTCCCTAAGCTGTACCTGGCCAAAAGTATCAAGGATTTCTTAGTGATGGGGGGAGGAATTGACTCTGGAGCCACATGGTATTGTATTTTTTCATACATATTTATGATAAAGCTGATAGTTTGGTCAGCCATACACAGTTCTTTCAACAATGCCATGGGTTCCGTCGTTCTCAAATAATTTTTTAAAAATATTTCTAAGTTCTAAAGCATGGGCTCTGGGGTCAAATGCTTGGGTTCTAATCTGAGCTCTGCCACTTACAACCTGAGTGGCCATGGACCACTTAAGCAATCTGAGCCTAAGTTTAGCCACAGGCAAACCTGAGATTTGCTGTGGTCTTCACAGGGTTCTTGTAAAGTTTGAATGAGAGAGCGCAGGTGAAGCAGTTTGCGTTTGTGTTGTTAAAGGCAGGCACCTGGAATGTACCTTTCGGTTACAAGTAGACCCAGGTAATGGTGAGTTGAGTACGCCAGTCTGTGACCAGATGGGTAGGACCAGGCAGGGAATCCGCCTGCCCACCCCCAAATGCCGCAGCTCCCCCAGAGGGTGGTGGCTTCAACAGGGTTCGTGCCCATCCAGGTGAGTCCCGTGTGATCGTGCACACGTGTTATTTCATCTGTTCCTCATTGCAACTCTTTGCAACAAGCATCCTTTCTTCAATTCTGCAGACAAGGAAACTGAGGCTCAGAGTAAGGGTTTGTGCAAAGCCATATAGCCAGCAGGGGGTGCTCCCAGAGCTTGATCTCTTTTCCCAATTTCCAGCCCGGGACTCCTGCCGGGATAAACCACCTGCCAAACAGGCCACCATTTTGGACCTCCCTGGGACAGAACCGCCTTTCAGCTGCGCATCACAGCAGAGGCACTTAGCAGTGCCCCACCCACGGAGGGGACAGCAGGCGCACACTCTCAATAGCTCTGTCATCACCAGCCCGGGCCCTGTCTCCACGGACCAGGCGCGGTCCATTTTCACCCCTCGTGCTCACTCTCGCCCTCCGTTCCCTCCTCGCTGTCTCCAACAGACCCTGCAGCTTGGCGCACCACAGCTTAAACCTGGGAGCAGCCCCAGGCTGACAACGCCAACTGCACTGTCAGCCCCCCGCGTCCAGCGACATCAACCCTCTGCAGCAGCTAGATGCAGAGACTCAGGCTAGGTCTGGCGGCAGTCATGGAACCTGGCAGGGGACAAACCAAACCCAGAAGAAGCCTTGGGTTGCATTTGCAGGATAACAGCTAAAGCAGACTCTGCTGACCTCACAGACTTGGAGCCCAGTGAGTTTCTCTCTCCTGCCATCCTGAATAGACCCAGTTCAGGGCTAAATTGGAAGCAGATGAAGTTGGTTGTGCTTCCTCCTGTCCCCTCCCTGCTAGAGTCCAGTCCCCACTGGTTCCATGCCATCCCCACCCCTCGCCACGCTGTATAGGCTTCCCAACCCAGGCATTGCCGCCTGCCCAGACCAAACCTCTGAGTATTTACACGTGTCTCATCCCTGATCAGAGTTTAGCTTAGTTACAGCTGTCATGAATAAACACCAGAATCCAGAGAGCAGATGCCTGGAAGCCCTCCTAATCCTCGATCCCTGCCTCCTGCTGCATGCTTACTATTCTTAAGCTATACATGCAGTCTGTAAGTCAAGAAGGATTATGGTCATGTTGAATAGGGATTTAGTCATTAAACTTCAGAGCATCAAAACTGACAGCTTCAATAAAGAGCAAGACATAAAGACATACTTCTCCATTAAATATCAAGCCTACATCTTTGCAGAGGTCAAAAATATAAGTAGACTGAAGAAGGTTATATAAATAAATTCACAGATAATAGATCTGTAATAAATACAAAATTTAAAACTAGTTACTATGGGAAGTTAAGGCCAATATTTCTTTTGAGCATGGAAGTCACCGCTATGCCCTATCAACTCAGGAACAGAATCCTGGGATAGAATAAGCTGCCGATTTGCCCTAACTTGCACTATTTTTGTGGCAACAATTATATCAGTTATGCTTGCCAACTATTCTCTGTTTAATCATTCCTCCTGTTTTTCCTGTGTTCTTACCAGTTCAATTAATTCTTTCTAACATTAGTTCATAATCTATGACCAAATGGCACTGACTATAGAGACAATGAGAAAGTTGGGAAGTGGGCAGGTTTGAGGGTCTGACCCCAAAAGTCCTGACCAACAGTCCGAATCTCAGTGGCCAAAGAAACGTTCCAAATGTGAATTCACTCCGGGGCAGTGTTCCTGTCCGCCTGGCATTTGGGGAGATGGGCAGAGGGAATTCTGGTGCGTAACTCATGGGCCGAAGGTGAGACTAGGCAGAGGTGACATTTGAGACACAGCTCCAAGAGTATCATTTAGCTCAGACAATGACCCAAATACTGACTGCCTGTGTGGGGAGCAGAGTTCAGGAGCAGGGGCCCAATTGTTGATGAGAGCAGTCTAAGTGTCAGAGTGGACCAGTTAGATTTCATGTTGCAAGTTACAGAAAACGCAACCAAACCAGTTTGCAGAGCACAGATGACAGGGCTAAATGTGCCGAGGTCATCAGACTTCGTGTATGGCCTGCTCGGGGCTGCAGCCTTTCTCCAGGGTTCTCCCTGCCTCCTCCCCGCTCTGTGCACTGACTTCCCTCAGCATGGGGATGTGTCTCACCGAAAGCAAGAGAGAGAAAGGGTGTCCTTCTCCAGACGTCCACAGCACGTGGCTTCTCTGGCTTGTTTTGGTAGCGGTCTGCCGTGTGTCTACTCAGAGCCAGTGGATTTTACTGATTAGCTCAGGCTGAGCCTTCGGACTATACGTTTATTGTGATGGTTAGATTTATTTGTTAACTTGCCTGGGCCACGGGATGCCCAGATATTTGGTCAAATATTATTCTGTGTGTTTCTGTGAGGATGATTTTGGATGAGACTAACATTTAAGTCAGCAGACTCAGTAAAGCAGTTCGCTCTCCCTGACGCGAGTCGGCCTCATCCAATAGCTGAAGGCCTGAACAGAACGAAAAGGCTAATGCTCTCTGGGGTAATAATTCCTCCTCCCTGACTTCCTTCGAACTGGAACATCAGGTTTTTTCCTGCTCAGACTGAAACGTCACCTCTTCCTGGGTCTCAGAACTGTTGGCCTTTGGCCCAGAACTCCACTGCCAGCAGTCCTGGCTCTCAGGCCTCTGCACAGGGACTGGAACCAAACTGTCTGCCTTCCTGGGTCCCTCGCCCGCAGGCTATGCTGCAGGTCTCAGACCCGCCAGCCTCCATCATTGCACAGGCCAGTTCCGAATCCCTGTCTGTGTCTACATACGCATCCCATTGCTTTTGTTTCTCCGAAGAACTCTAAGGGTTTTAGTACAATCCAGGGAACTAAAAGTGCTCAGAAAACTAATGCTTAAGACCCGTCATAAACCGCTTCAATGTGGAGGTGTGATTCCTTTCTAGAAGGGAAATCTGCATCTCAGGAGACTCACAGGAGCCCAGAGCTCATACCAGACACCTTGGAAAGGAGGGCAGCAAGACAGAAGGGTGGGAAACCAGACATTGTCAGCACCAATGCAGAAGCTGGTGGAGCCCAGGCTGCTCTGCTGAGTTCAGTGGACTGACACCAGCACCACGACCATTATGGGTACAAGGCATTAGAGTAGCCGTTATCTGCATTGCTGCATTTAACCTTCAGAGCAACCCCGTGAACTGGGTCAGGCTGTTTACAGATGACAAGGCTAAGGCTTGGAAACTTCCTTGTCCTGTATCCGCAACTGCTGCTCTAAGGTGGAGCGAGGGAAAACAGGCACGCAGAGATGTGAACCGTGGTCTGACTCAGCCCTCCGTGGTTTGCGGCTTGTTCTCAGGGTCTCTGACTACACGTGCAGACCAGCCCACCCTGCATTGTGTTGGGTCAGATGTCATATTCCTTGCTGGCATTGTCGCTGCTAAAGTTTTCATTGTTCTATTTGTAATAGCACTTAGTGAGGAGGTGGTTCTTGGCTTAGTCACTCACTTTGTTATCTTTCTGGATGCCTGGAAGCACTGTTTTTATGGTAACAAAAGTTTCAGCATTGCATGACTTTAAAGAATTTTTGAGTAAGGGAATTCTCTCCCTGTGCACTTTAAAACAGCTGACCCTGCGTGCTCTAGGAGCCGGAGGACTCCAAGAAATGTGGATTTGCAGCTGGTTATGACAAAGTATTGCCGGTTTTGTTGGCATAAATATATAGCAAGTGCTTGTTACATTAATAATTCAATTCATGTGCCCTCTTCTCATTTTTTATAGAAAATAAAAGAAGTGCACATGTCCAATCAAGGACATAAAGGAATTGGACAAAGTACAAAATTAAACACATGAGTACGTAAGAATAAAAGTTGTTCTCTGTCACAGGGTAAATATTTTCTTAAAATCATAGGAAATGGCTTGTAACTAACCCTGGAAAAACAAAACAGAAATATCTACAATCACTAATGCAAATTTGTTTTTAAAAGCCCCAAATCATTGCCAAAACTGTCATCTCTCTTTAAGTACCCATTTGCAGAAGAGAATGGAAACTGTCTTTAAAATCTTCCTCCCAGGATAAACGCAAAGGACCCTTTGCAGAAAGATAAACGGAAAATCCAGCAACTGTGTGAACTGGGCATGTAGATTATTAATGTGCAAATGGAGCCCGAGGCAGGCTGACCTCCACGCTGCGTGCTCCTGTGGGGGCTCCCTGGGCATCCCCTTTCCCTTGGAGACTAGCTTCCCGGCACCGCTGTGTAGACTCGCTGCCTCTGCTTCGGCCCCTCCAGCTCACATGCCGCTGGGTCCCCGGAACTCTCGCTTCCGTTCCCACGGTCCACCTGAAGCTGTGTTCTGGGCCATCGCCAGGGGCCTGCTTGCCTGGCTAATGACAATTTTCCTTCTCAATCTCAGCCCTTCTCTGCACCTCTGATGCCTTTGGAAACTCTCCCCCATCAGTGTTGCTTTTTTTCCTGATTCTCCTCCTGACTTTTGATGGCTCCTCCTCAATGTCTGCCAGCCCTTTTCCTTTCAGCATCCCCTCAGGTGTAGCCCAGGGTCGAAGCCTTGGTCATCTCTTCTAACGTTAAACTAATGTACAAACGACTCCTCAGCCCCTATGTCCAAACCAGCTCGACTCTGGAACTCTAGATCTGAGTCTGCTGTTAGCACGTCAAGCTGAACCTGTCCAACATGGAACCCATGAGATCTTGTCTCCTTGGATTTATAGAGTTATTTAAGGATCCCTGATGTTTTGATAACATCGGAATTTCCTATCCAAGACCATGGTGAGAGCTTTTTGTCAATTTTCTAGATAATGTCATGGTACCTAGAGTCTTATCTGAGCCACAATAAGACTCGGAAAGCTCACCTTGGCAGCTTCCTCATCCGCCAGGGCCCAGCCAGGTGACTCGCACTCCACCGGTCAGATCCACCGGCATGAAATTCGTGTATACGTGTGTTAGAAATTTAAAACAGGAAGCTCCACTTGGAATTTATCCTTGCTGGTGAGAGTGGCAGCTGAGGCATGCAGTTCTGGGGGTGGCCGTCTGTCCTCACACGTAAGTGACATTGGTGCTGGTGGCTGTAGCAACTACTGCCACATCTGTGTAAACATGGCAGTGGGGACTTGGTGACACCAAGAGCGTGGTTTTCTAATCAGGCCCATACTGCAGCATGATTTGGGGTCTTTCCCAGAAGTTTGGCCTTGAGCCCATCTAAAATCCTTTAAATAAACTTCTATCCTGCTAGTTTCTGTCGCTTGCAACAAGAACCTTGACCAACTCATTAAGGAAGTGTGGGAGGGAGAAATAGTCCTGAGCACCACGAACATCCAGGTAGGCTGTGGACGGAGCCCCCCAGGTGTGCCGATTATGCAGACGAAGGTGTGACGGAAACTCTCCAGGACGTGCAACCTCACACGCCCCATGACCTCTGCTTCTGCGGTCGCCTACTCCCTGTCTCACCCGCGATCCTTATCTCATTGTGTTTCATATTTAGCACTTAAAAAAAAGTGCTAACATACAAAATACACGAGATAAGATTTACTATCTTCATCATTTTTAAGTGTACAGTTCACTAGTGCTAAGTATACCCACGTCGTTGTACTTCCAATGTCCAGGACTTCTTTCATCTTGCAGAACTGGAACCCTGCGCCCGTTAGACAACACCTCCTTCCCCCCATCCGCTGGCAGCCACCCTTCTACTCTCTGTGTCTATGAGTTCGACTACTCTGGGTACCTCATGTAGGTGGAATCAGACAGTATTTGTCCTTTCCTGACTGGCTTGTTTCACTTAAAGTTCATCCGTGTTGTAGAAGGTGCCAGTGTTTCCTTCTTTTATTTTTAAGGCTGAATAATATCTCATTATATGTGTGTACCACATTTTCTTTACTCATTCATCCATGGATGGACACTTGTGTTGCTTCCACCTTTTAGCTACTGTGAATAATGCTGCTCTCAACATGGGTCTATATACTTAGTACTTGCAACACTATTAATAATAATAATGACCATCCCTTACCTAGCACTTACCATGCAACTAGAACCAGGCACTGTTCTAACATACACTGACTCCTGTAACCTCGCACCAGCCCTGTGAGTTAGGAACTACTATTACCCACATTTTACCAATGAGAGAAAAAGAGTTACAAAACCCGAATAGGAGTTAGGGAACTTGCTCCGGTAACCTGGATCCTGGTGGCAGAACCAGGATTCAGCGCCATAGTCCAGCACTTGACTAAGCTGTCTCTGAATATTCTGCCTTTGGATCTTGGTCACTTGCTGTGAGGACTGTACTGACGTTGCTGCTTGGTGTTTACTGCGTGTCCCTGTGACGGGGTGGGGTTCCTTCTTGCCGTTTATATCTACACCGAAATGCTTTTCTCTGGCAAGGCTTTTCTTGGCCACCCAGTTACTCTTCATCACAGCACCTGTTTTAAATCCGTATCGAGCCCTTATTACTGTCTAACATTTTAGCGTTAATTTACTTTTTGTTCCTAACCAGTCTTCCACTAAAATATAAGCTCTGTGAAAGCCTAGACCTTGTACTTACTTTACACTGTGATATTCCCAGAGCCTGGATCTCTGCTTAGCAAACAGTAGTTCCTCAGTAAATATTTGTTGGCTGAAACTATGAATAAGCGTGGGCAACTTAGACTCTTGCAATAAGAAAAACCAAAATAAAGAAATGTTAATAAAGGGGAAAAAAAATCTTTCCATTGAGCCCAGTTTAAATAAACTTAAGAGTTAAGTAGAATTTCTAGAATATCCTCTTTATTTTCTAATGACCACATGATAGTCTGAGACCTTCTAGCCGCTGTGTTTGCTGGTGAGATTAGCTATAATGCTGGCATTGTTTCTAGTTTATGAAATTGGAAAAGTTATGACAAAGTTGCTTATCCAGCTTTGTAAAGGGTAAGTATTTAGTTCAAAGAAACATGAAGGTTGTCTGTAATTTCAGCTGGCATTAACATGAGTGAAAGTTTTTCACCTTGACCTCTAACTCAGGAGTGCAAAAGGTGACGGGGACAGGCTGTGCCCTCCCTCTGCTGCTGGCCGCGGGGACGGCTTGTGTCCCAAGGTGCTGCTTCTCGGGGAGGAGAGTGAGGGCCCCAGAAGCATTTGCTACCCTGCCATCGCCCTTTATTGATATTTCTCTCCCAGGAGATAAGAAATTTCTATAGAAGAAGGAATTTCAGTAGAAGAATTAGGACCCAAAATAGTCTAGGACAGGGAAAAAATTACCTAAATCTAGGAAGTACTGGGGTAGAAACACTCAATTTTCCATAGACCTTCTGTTGCTATCAACGTCTTAAAATGTGCTGCCCAAACTAAGCTGATCGTTTTCTTTCTCTCTTACACACAAACATGTTTTCCTGCTTGCGAAACAGAGCAAAGGTTGGCTTTGAAAGTCATTAAGATTATTAGCACCGTCGCTGTGCATTCTTGACCGAAAAGTTGTCAGAGATCTGTGAGTGAAACAGCAGAAACAGCATTTTACAGGTTTTCACGATGCCACAAATGCCTTGCATGGCTGCCCCGCATTGCGCGCCGGCAACTGTGGTGGAAAATGAGGATACTGACGTTAGAATCCAGGATGTTTACTGTGTCACTCGGTCCCAGGAATCCCGCTTGCAGACACGCAATCCAACTCCATCTTCTATCCCTTCAGGAACAGAGACGGTCTACCCTCCATGTTCTCAAGGAACAGGCCAAGAGCAAGGCTGTCTGCTTGCCGGATGCACAGACAGGGAACAGAATCCACTGAGAAATAATCTTTGATTTTCCTCATTAAAGTTGAACGAAATACGATGCAGTGTCTGCACTGATCATAAACTTTGCAGACCACACTCCCTGTGGGAAATGAATGGCTCACCTTTCTGTGCCAGGTTATAGCCTTGTGCCCGGTGGGCGCTCCGTCCGTGAGGGACAGACAAGCGATGACAAAATCAATCCATGGAGAAGCACTTCTGCAACTGGGCAAGGACTGAGGGCAGCAGAAATGAAAATAGATGTTCCAAAGCATGGTCAAATCTATGGATTTTTTTGTTGTTGTTTTGTTTCTCTCTTCTTGTTTTGATTTTATTTGGGCAAAAAGTAAAAAAAAAAAAAAAAAAGCTCTTTGTTAACTGAGAAAAATGAATATAAACAAACAGTAGAATCTAGGATATAAAACCCAGGCCATTTAGGTCTGTGGCTCTGGCTCCCCATGGCCCGAGGCGGCACTGTAGCGGACCCAACAACGCAGAAACTAAGGCAATGGGATGCGGGGAGACAGGGAAGGCTTCTATTCACAAGAAGACAAAAAATCTAGAGGCGTGAGAGTGCCATGCTTTATCAAAAGGAAGGTGCCCCCCCCCCAGAAAAGAAGGCAGAAGTGGAGCAGAAGGCAGGCCCAGGAAGCAGGTGCAAGATGTCCCTAATCCTCTTGGATCAGCTGACACGTGTCCTCATGGCGGATCGGCCCTCTCTAACCTTGTGATGTCCTTGAGAATGACGAGCTGTCAGGTGGGAAAGGCAGACTCCCCCTCCTCCATTCATATGCTGTTGGGGGCACGCTGGGTTCCTTGTGAAGCCACGGTTTTCACTAACTTTTGCTAGTTTTTGTTAAAAAGCCCTCTCCTGTGGATTAAGAGAAAGTGGCAAAATGTCAAGGAAGAGCACCCACAACGTCAGAGTTGCACCTAATCGTCGCAAACGGGTTTTTCCACTGTGTAGGCAGTGCCCAACCTGTGCACGGGTCCCCTTCCAAAAGTCCGCTGGAACTTGGAATGACTTTTCCCACAGGAAATAGGAATAGGAATTAGAATCTCAGTTCCAGTCCACAAGGCTGACTGAATTCACAATAGAGCTCAACTGCAGCTACAGGGGCTGTTTCTCTGAACCCACAACCGGGACCCGTGTTTGACAAGTACGTGTGTTCTCACCGGAACAAAAGAACAAAAGAGAGAATTGAGTCTGTGTTGGGAGATTCGGGATGGACCATACCATACCGTAGTACTTCAAACACTACGCCGTAGACCCCAACGCCACCTATAACTGTGTCTCTATGGGCAAATGCACGCTCAGCTTCAGTGCTGGGTGTCAGATTACATTCTTCCTCTGCTGTCTGAGCCCTGGCCGGACGCCTTACCAGGTGACCCCTCTGTCAGTCCCGATCCCATTTCCCGGTGTGTTCAAGGAAACAGTTGTCACCCAATCAGTAAAGTTGCATTCTTAAATCCATAATCCTGAGATCAATTGCCCATCAGTATATGGGCAACTTTCTCTTGTCAAACTTGAGTCTGCCCTCCCAATTGCATGATGGGGTTTCAGCCCCGGCTTTCTCAGTCATTCATTAATTTACCCATTCAGGCAACTGAACAAATATCCTTGCTCACTGTTCTGGGTACTGTGGACACAACAGTTTGCAAGATGGACATGGCCTCGGCCCTCTTGGTGGTTACCATCCAGTGGGAAAACCAGACAACCAAATCATCACCCAATAAACATGAAATGACAACTGGTTAGTGTCCTAAAGGAAGAGGCAGGATGCTGTAAGTATGTCATTGGATTGGATCTAACTGGAGAATCAGGGAGGGCTTCCCAGAGGAAGTGGCATTGATTTGAGAAATGAAGGATGACGAGGAGGCAATGAAAGGTGAGGGGAGAGCATCCCAGGCGGCCAGAGCAGCATGTGCGAAGGCCCTGAGGTTGAGGGAGCGTTGCTTGTCAGCCACAGCGGGGCTCACTGGTATACCGAGAACACTGGGAAACTGTCAGAGCTGAAACAGAGGAGAGGTTGGGGAGGGAGTGACATGGTCCAAGTCGCTCTTTGAGTAGATCACTGTGGCTTCATGAAGCAGAATCGGTCGGAGAGAGGCCAGAGATGAGAAAAGTAAGAGGATGCCTGGTCTGGACTTCTCCATTTGAAAATCTCTGGCTGAACTTTCTTTGCTGACCTCGTTGCTGACGGCTCTCAGAGGGCTTTATCTGGAAGTTTTAGCTGATAATCTTGACTTGAGACCAGGTAAGATGTGCAAATGGCTAACGACTCTGACGCTGGGGACTCCTGAAGGCGTAAGGGAGTGGCCCTTCCTGCCAGGTGTGTGTCCAGGTCTTTCCTGGGCCTGACTTCTTTTTTAATTATATGTATTTAAGGCATACAACATGAGGTCTGCTATCGTTACCTTGATATACATAAACATAGTGGAGTGATCACTATAGTCTAGCAAACTAATATACCCACCGTCTCATACAGTTACTTTTCTTCCTTCCTTCCTTCCTCCCTCCCTCCCTTCCTTCCTTCCTTTCTTTCTTTTTTTGGTGGTAAGTGTACGTAAACTCCACTCTCTTGGAAGATTACCAGTGTTCAGTACTGTATTGTTAACCACAGCCCTCCTGTCGTACATTAGACCTCCACACTCACTCATCCTATGTAACCGCCACCTTGTGCCTTTTGATCTACATCCCTCCACCCCTACCCCACCTGCCCCAGGGCCTGCTCCGACTCTCCTGTGAGGATGGTGCTTCTTGGGCTATTCACTCGCTGTTTAAAAAAAGTCACAAAGTCAACCTGTGTTGACCAGCAACTCTCTGAAGATGCTGAGACTTCCCAGGTAAAGACTAACGGTTTTCCTTGCTTAGAGATGGATTGGTAGTTTTAAACTCCAATGTCTCAAAATCGAAATGACAACAGAAATGAGAAGGAATTTCGTATCAAGATACTCGCTACCACCCAACTGAGGGAGAAATGAGAAACCGAATTGAGAGTTCTGAAAAACTCAAAATGCTCTTGGGTTCAGAAATGCTTCTTGGGCTCCTTATCTAAAACCGGCAAAGCTAAGTCCCAAGCCCTTGTGACCCCTTTTCATCTCTGCCGTACGACAGTCTGCCTCCTCCAACTGACCGCATGTCAGAACAGAAGTGCCCGGAATGAGATTCCTGGAACACACCCCTGCAAGTTTTCTAGCTGTAAACAAAGGACTCAGGACATCACAGCAAATTGGAAAGTGCCCTGCTATGGAATGAATGGGCTGTGAAGAGATTAAATAGGTACCAACGACTTACGAGAAATTAAAACAAAGGATTTAACATGCTGCTGAGCCCAATGGCTGGCCACCATCACATGCCTCATTGCT
The DNA here is from genome assembly GCA_963574885.1 of Lepilemur ruficaudatus. Taxonomy (NCBI): domain Eukaryota; kingdom Metazoa; phylum Chordata; class Mammalia; order Primates; family Lepilemuridae; genus Lepilemur; species Lepilemur ruficaudatus. The sequence continues at coordinate 23,330 of CAUYRT010010269.1, forward strand.
TCAAAATGAATAAAACGCTCAAAAGGCACATTCTCGCCATATAAACAGAGTGGGCAGGAAGGGAAAGTCACACAGGTTTGTCGCTGGGAATCCGAGCCCCGTCAGGCCGGACTCTGGAATCCATTAGCTTTGACGTGCCATACGTCATTGAAGAAGGTAATTTCCCCTTAAGTTTGCAATTAGGACTGGGATTTGCCCTGTGACCTTGATGTCACAGAGTATTAATTGTATCGCGTGACGTGCTGTGTACCTCACCCTGTGAGTGACAGAGCAGAGCCAGACTCATCTTCTGCGTCCCAGGAGTTCGGGAAGTCCGGAGCGCTCGTGTATTTTGCGCTTTATTAAGTGCTGTCGTGGGCTGTTCTTCATTCGTTTTGTTTGTTTGAGTCTCGTCTCCCTCCAGAGAGAGAGCCAACCTTCCCGAGGGTCAGAAAACCAGCTCCAGCACACCTCTCTCCTCTCCGTCACCTGCTGGAACATACTCGCCTCCTAGCGAGCTCTCCCCGCTTCCCTCTTTCACTGCCAGGCTGCAGGCGGCCTCCGGCATGCAGAGGAGGAGAGTCCTGCACGCGTGAAAATACGTCTGGCTTTATTCATTCAATCCAGCGTTCGCTCCCTACCTGTACGTGCTCAGTGACGTGGCTGTAACAATGGCCGACCTTATTACTCACCACCCTCGGAGAGCTCCATTTTGTCCTTGCCGTCGGATTGATGAACACCACGATCTGACCCGTTTCAAACACATGTTTCCACAGCACACAATAGAGATCATTACTTTTTTTTCTTTTTGGACATAAAGGGAAGGGTTGAGCTAATCATACAGAATTCACCAGTAGTCTATGCAAGGCTCGTCTCTTGTTTTATTTTAATCTATTTCTTTCACTTTTTTATCCCCCCTTCCACCAACGCCCGCCTCCCACCCCAAGTACTCATGCTAGCACCTTTGGCTCACGTCCTCGGACATCCGTGCATCTGTGCAACTATAATATAGTTGCATGTCTGTAAATATTTTAAATTCACACCAGTAGCATGATGCTATAGATGTCATTCTGTTTCTCACTTTCAAAAAATCAAGCCATGTTTTAAAGACCATGGGTGGTTGCTGGCAGTACCCGCAGCTCATTTTTCTGTCTGCATCACAGTCTTCTACCAGACGCAGCTGCCGTTTTCCTCGTCCCTTCCCCTGGGTTGAACCCCCAGGTTGCCTCCTCTTTGCACGCCCACCAACGGTGCTCTGGTGAACCCAGGGGCCTTGCTCCCTGGTGCCGGTGTCCTCTGGGCGTCTCTTCCCGGGAGTCGGATTGACGGGTCGTGTGTGCACCTGTTGCACCGAGTGCTGCCACACGCTCACGTCCGCAGCCCTTTCCTTTCCTGGTGTCTATCCGGTTGGAATCTGGAAGAGTGACAGTGACAATGTTCACTGCCACTTATTAGACACCAGTCTGCCAAGGTCTATGCTAGTTGCTTCGTGTGCAGGATCCAAAATGCTTACATCTTCGCAGGCTCATGGCAACATCTCTTCAGCAGGTGAGGATGCTGAGAGGCACGAAGGGCCATCCTGGGCAGAGGTGGGATTTGACCTGACATCCGTCCCCCGGGCTGAGCTCGGGGTGATTTGAAGGGCATGTGTTCGCTCTGCTAAAATACCATAACCAGCTGTGGAGGGAGGGGTAACCCTGGTGTGGAGAACTCACCTGGAGACGATCGAGTAGCCCTTTGCGGAGTTTTTTCCGCCACAGCAGGGTGATCAGGAAGCCGTGGAAACTTTTATGCTCAACTAGAGCTGAAAGCAAAATGAGACCTTTGCATGATTCCTACGTATACACATCAACGAAAACAAAAACTTGTAAGTAGTCTCAGCATGGAAGGGCTATCTTCTCTAGAGACTTCTTTATTTTGTAATTTTTAAAATAAGACTAGTATTTTGTTGTAATTTTTTCTCAGGGCTTCAGACTACAAATGTTTACTAGCCCAAGCCTTCCAAGGTGGACTAGGAATTATATAATAGCTTCCACTCGAGGGTGAAAACTCACTTGCTTTATAAAAACCTTTGTGTATGAGACATTCTCTCCAGCCTTGAGGGCTTGCAAGCCAATGCAAATGGCATCAGTAAACAATCTGGGGACACAGAGTAAGTGCTGTGGCAGCAAATAGAGATCTGCAGGGCAATGGAATAGAAACACGCCCCACGGCAAATGCAGCCAGCGGGTGATGCCAGCTGACAGGGGTGCAGGGACCAGCAGCCTGCCACGCCAGGGGTCATCCTGGGCTCTACCCACCAGGGCAGCTTGAGAAACTGGGCTCCCCAAGTCACAACAGAGTCCAAGGAGGGTGGGCCAGGCCTGGGCCACAGGGGCTTGAGGTCAGACCAGAGTGACCAGGAACTGGAGGGTGGGGTTCAGGCCGACCTCGGAGGGAGAATGGTTAACTCTCTGTGGAGCTGCAGGTGGCTGGAGTTTTGTTAGGTTTCTCGAAATTTCTGAGCCTGTCCTCCTCCATCATCTACTCAGAGAATAATATCACAGGTGTCAGGGGAGCTCATTTTGTAACATTAATCACGGTGGATTAAGACTTGGCTTTCTTCTGATCTGTCCTGCCAGGGTTGCTTGGAAAATCAAAGGGAGTTGCTTTGCAGACAGAAAGACTGCTCTGGCGGGTGAGAAACTCCACATTCAGCCAACGGGAGCCTACGGCAACTCCCTTTGCTCCTTAACAGTGATAAAGCTTTGACTGCTCATTTCCTGGCCGCTCCTCCCCTTGTCACTGGGCAAACAGTCCCAGTCAGAGGAGCAGGTGCTTTTCTGACATTTCCTTAGAGCAGGGAGCCAGCAAAGCACTTTTGCAGTGTGCAGTGTGCACAAAATTCACTCACGCGGTTTGCAAGAGCCACTGCCCAGCACCTCTGTTGCTTATGCTGAAAATGGAAGGTTTCTGTCAATTATAGTTTAACAAGCATTTTCCTCCTGCTCCTCGGAAAGAGAAGGGGGGAGGGGGGGAGAAGAGAGAAAGAGGGAGAGAGAACCCCATGACTGGAATGGTAATGAGCTCCCAAACCTGTTCCTAATTCTCTCCCGTAACTTAGCAACATGCTGGATGGGAGAAGAAAGGAGCTGCAGGATTTCAATGCATCGGTGAGATGTGGGTGGAAGTAGGCGAGTGGGGCCCACTGGCGCCCCAGGTACAATCCAAGGAGCTGTTTGCTCGGTGAGGAAAAGGGTCTCCTTTGTGCGGTTCTTTCTGCTGCTTTTGAGAAGCAAGGGAGGGCGGAGGAGCTGGGCCCATGCAAGATTGAGACGCTGCTTCCAATGCTCCCTTAAGATTGCTGGACGCCCAGGGACTCCGAATCCTTTCCCGGGTTGATAAACGTGGTCCCAGCACACCGAGCACTCTCTGCACCCTGACTCGCGTCCCAGCCCTCTGAGCGTTGCCTGGTTTTCCCTTCAAAATGTCAGGGAAACTTTGCTTTCTCGTTTTGCTTAAAGGAAGAAATGTACTACATAGTTCCTCAGCGGGAGATGAATTTGTGACGACTGCTCAGTGCCAATCTGGGGGCCTCCAGTGGAATCCCATAGGGCCCACGTACCACATTTAATAGTTGTCCGAGCCCAGTTTCAAATGGCTTTGAATGCTGTCCTAAAATCCATGCAGTGACATGTAAAAGCACTTAGTTCCTTTTCAAAAATTCAAGTACAAATTTAGTGGTGAGTACACGTGGTACTTGTTTTTCCATTCTTGTGATACTTCCAGCTCCATCCAGGATAATACAAGAGGTGTCAGTTAGTTCACCACTTTTTTATGGCTGAGTAGTGCTCCATGGTATACATATACATGTACCTTCTGCACCGTACTGTAATATTCTGAAATAAAATTAAAAATTTAAAAATTTTTTCAAATAGACTATTGTTAACTATTAATATAATTTCCAACCATAGTTATCTCTGAACAGTGAGAAGTAAAATCGTTCTCACTTCCTCTCTTGCAATTTTCTGTATTTTCCATCAATGCATCAACACATAATGAGAAAATTTAATGTATATTATTTTTATTTGGAAAATAAAAAATGAAAACAAAAAAATTCAAGTATAAGTCAGAGGAAACCTAGCTTGACAGTGATTTACAAGCGAAAGATTTGGGGATGGATTTTGCTGCGTCACAGACTGATCATGTGCTGCTCGCTGCTCGGGGTGGTAACACCCAGCCCGCCCTCCTGTGTGCTCTCAGACCCATGGGCTGGGCCGGGGCGGCGGCGTGGGCCGTGGAGAGCACGGCGCGGTGTGCAGTCCCAGCTCTGTGCCCTCGATCAATGAGCAACACTGCACAGCTGAGAACGTCAGAGGGGCAGTGCGAGGCCAGAAGCCCTGCGTGTGGGGCCCGCTGCCGGGACTGGGGGCTGCTCGGCCCGAAGAAGGACGCCGGGGGCCCCTACATCCCAGAGGGAAGGCGACCCCTCTGCAATCGTGAAGACTGAATTAGCCTTTACCTGCCTTTTCATCCACTTTCGTGTGGGCAGCCCCCTTTGTGGGGAGGAGCTTCCTCCTGCGCTTGGCAGTTACAGGGATGCTCCAGCCAGCCCTCCTGCAGACCGCTAGCCTCCCTGCCCACCCTTCCTGCCCCTTCAGCATTCCCCAGCCCCCGGGCACTGCTAATACTGCAAAGCGCCTTCACCAGGTCGGAGCTGTATATTAACCAAACATCACAGGCGCTTTAGGACTAGGGGAGCCAGTGAAGCTTTCCTGGGAGAGAGGAGCTTAAAGGAGGGTCAGATCTAAGCCAGCGAAGAGGGACCAAAGGAAAGTCTGGGCTGAAGCTGCGGAGAGACAAGTTTGACTGTGAGCAGTGGAGAAGGCTGCAGGGAAGGTCAGAGGGCAGACAGCCACCAGGGCCCCCCAGGCCCGTCTGACTTTCCTCATGAAGGAGAGGGGTAGCATCATCAGAGTTGGCAAGTGAAAATACAGGGTGCCCAGTCAACTCTGAATCTCAGATAAACAGCAAATAACTTTTAGTGGAAGCACGTCCTAAATATTGCATGGCATACAGCCACGCTAAAACTGTGTATTTGTTGTTTATCTGAAATCCGTCTTTACCTGGTGTCCTGTACTTTGTCTGTCAAGGGAAGTCCTTGGAGTTTTGTGAACAGGGGAGTCCTCTGTGTCAAGTTGGGACAACTCCTCTGCATGTTGTATGGCAGCTCAAGTCGAGGAGGAAGACCCCAGAGTCAGGGCTATTCGCGGGGAAGGGACGGCAACGGCCCGGCGGGACTGCGAGGACCTCGGTCTGTGTTATGGTAAAAATATGAATAAAGGGATGGATTCAAGGGGCAAGTTCAGCGGCTCCGTCAGTAGGGCCTGGTGATGGGCTAGAAGGGAGGCCGAGGAGCGTGGGGGTAGCAGGGATGAGTTCGAGGGTGAGGATCCGGGCTGGGCACAGTCACGGGAGAAGTGGGGCAGAGGCAGAGAGGGAGTAAGAGGAAAGAGGGAGGACTTTTGAGTTCTCCTGGAGACACCCAATGGGGAGGGCTGGCAAGGGGAGACCAGCACTCAATTCCAGAGAGGGTGGGTTGGAGCTATGGGTTCTGCGGTGGTGGTGGCAGCTGAAGCAGGCGAGAGTGCAGACAAGACCTGCAGGGGACAGAGAGAAGCGAGGTCATACAGAGAGGCGGCCCAGGGAGAGAACAAAGCAAAGTCTGTGGCTAGAGAAACAGATTCAAATCTCCAGTCTGGGCCGAGAACTGAGGCTGATTTCGCTGTGGCTCAAGGTAATTAAAAATATTTTATGTTTTCATCAAGGCAAAAATGTAAACACAGAGAAACAGCTGTGGTTGCTGTCACGGGCTCCCTCCTAGATCACAGTGGGTTCAAATCTCCCAAATGCCCAGAAAGGCTTTCTCTTGGAGCCTCACACTGATGTCCCCAAAGGTCACAAGGGAAACCTGGCAATGTCAGCCAGGGGTCCGGAGTGAAGAGAAGGGCAGGGGCTGCCGAGAGTTGCCCCGGTCCCGGCCTGAGTTCCTGCCCGGAGCCCGCTCCCTGCTCCACCCCTGCGTGCTCTGCAAAGGTCTCATAGCAGACTGTCAGTCAACCCATTGCCCGCCCTCCCCTCGAAGGGACACCCCCGTGATGAATCCAGCAAATCTGTTTTCTTTTAGTCAAGGACACAGGGAGAAAATCCATTGTGACCCTTAGCCCTGAACAGCATCCAGCAACTTAAAAGCAGCTTAACTGTATTGCAATCTTAATAAGATCGTAAAGATTTCAGGCTCTTATGCAGGTGAAAATCTTTGGGTTTTAGAAATTTCAACCGAATATTACGGAATGATTCCATCGTACAGTCAGCGAATGGAGGACAAACGAGGCATTACAGCAGTGCAGACAGGACTGCCGACATCCCCTCCATGTCCCTTTCATTCCCCTCTACACCCCCCCACACCTGTGACCCAGGTCACGGTGGGTATGGAGAGGCCCCGGCACCCCGGGAAGCTCTTTGATCTGCAACTTGGCAGTCTCCCATGGAGCCTGGCATTCTGGGAGGCCACCACTGCTCCCTCCCCAGGAGCCGCTGCCAGCGACACAGCTGAGGTGGGGCTGCCTGAGAAGGACCCTCATGGCTGGTGGCCGCCTCTCTGGGCTCCTGGCCGGTGGCCATGCCCTTGTTGACTGGTTGCTGCCCCTCCAGGCTCGGGCCTTCCTCCAGCCTCTCCTCAGGCTGCCTTTGTCCAACCAAATTTAGTAACAATTTTATCATGTCTCGACAGCCGTGTATGACCCCCACATTTGTGAATTAGCCAAATGCCTAGCTGAGATTAAAGTACTAGGTCACACGTTTCTGGCCTCACCATCTTAATTCATTAAATGATGGCAGATTGTCATATGAAAGCTTAGGCTGAGACATGGTCATGGCAGGCAAGGAACTACCATGTGTTAAGTGCCACCCATGTGGCACTGGATCCCCAATCCCCACAACAATTGGTTTTTTTGTTTGTTTTGAGACAGGGTCTCCATGCGGATCCTTCACTTTTCAAACCCACCTGTTCTCCTCCAGCTCCACCAGCACGACCCTCTACCCTGCCGTGTCCCTGTCACCTCTCTCCCCTGGAGTCCTGCGGGGTATCCCAGTGCCCCACCACCATCCCGCTGGGCTCCCCCGCTGACCACGACATGTGGGGTGAAAGCTGCTGCCCGCACGTCTGCACCTTTCCGCTGACCTTGGGCTCTCTGCCCTCCCTATCCCGGCATCACCCCTGCTCACGTCCCTGCCCTCCACCTGGAACTGCCATGTGACTGGCTCCCTCCACCTGTGGGTCTCACCTGACAGGCGCCCTTCTCAGAGGTGACCAATGACCCCGTCCTTTCCAGGGAAGCACTTGTCAGCTTCCCGTCATGATGCAGCTTACGATGGTGTTACATCCCAATGAGCCCAGCGTACCTGGGGTCAGGTAGAAGCATTAGATATGTACGTGACTTATTTTTCACACCCCCAGTAGGCTTTTATTGCCTCCTTGCTCTTGCGCAGTTATTGGATGACTGCAACTGGTATTACCTGCATGGTAAGAAGAGATAATGGTTTACATTTTAGAAGTAGAAGAGTCAATGGGAGGCAGAATTTTTAAAACAGTGGTGATAATGAAGTAACATGGAAAGCAATTAAGAGCAAGAGTTTATGAGAAGGATAATTGAAACCTATGATTACCTGAAGGTAATTAGATAGCCCATGTTAGGGTCTGTTGGAGACGGTGTGTACCTAGCACTATGTAGAGCTCTACAGGAGGGGATGTTTTCTGCCGGCCTCTGCTTCTTGAAACATATTATTCTATGGCTATACTGTTCCTTCCCTATCAGACTGCCACATGTTGGGCAGCTTAATAGCTCCAAAGTTGTAGCTTATAAAGAAGGTGGACATTTTTAGTAGTCCTATTTGGGCATCTGTATGTGACGCTTCTATATTCCATGAAATCCACTGTGTGGACTTACTGAAAAAGCTGGTCATAAACACAAGATGGCTTGAGTCAGCCCCAAACACTAACATTAAGCTGAACTTTTCAGTGTTTGGCATTTGCTCACTAACAATACAGATGACCATCTCCTTACAAACAGATCTGAGAGCACCACAGCAGGCCGGAATAATTAATCTTATTTTCCAGAGCACCTTGCTGAAACGGTGAGAGTGATCACATTTTGTTAGCAAGGTCACATTTTACTTGAAATATTTTCCAAAGCCATAAACAGCCCCCCCCCATTTTCCCACCTGCCCCTGATAAACAGGCCCTCTGTTTTGTCTGGTTAGAAGGCCAGGAGCCTCCCCAGGCAGCATCAGTGGGATCTGCTGTGTCCCTTTGTGCCTGGTTTCAAGCATGTTTTGTAAAGGGTGAAAACAAATGTCTTTGGGTTCACTCAAGCTGTTCATCCTTCCTGAATAAAGTCAGAAAACACCGAAATCTATTTTCCTGTCCCCAGTATTCCACTGTTCTATGCCACTAGGGATGCAAATACTCTGCAGCCATTTGCTGATTTTATAAGAGACCTTATAATTAGTGATCTAGGTTTTTTAAGGTAAAATGACTTTCTGAAAATTAAGGTGAGCCTTAGGTAGAACTGGTCTACTAAATGGTTCCACAGATGCAAAGTGCAGGTATATTTCAGGTATAACCCCCAAAGAACAGCTAGAAAGATCTGGCCCAAGTGCTCCATTGAAATCTGATTGACTCGTTTCTTCTCTGCTTATGGGAGCAATTGTAGGGAGAGGCAATGTCACAGAGAAGAAAGAGAAGCTTTGGCTTGCTGGCTATGAGGAAACTGCTAGACAGGTTTATTTTAAGTATTTTCTATTAATTTTAATGTTACAATTTTTTCTTTTAAAAAAAGACAGGGACTTGCTTTGTCTCCCAGGCTGGAGTGCTGTGGAGTGATCTTAGATCACTGCAGCTTTGAACTCCTGAGCTCAAGTGATCTTCCTGCCTCAGCCTCCCAAGTAGCTGGGACTATGGGTGCATGCCATCATGCCTGGCTATTTTTTTTAGCATTTTGTAGAGACAGGGTCTTGCTATGTTGGCCAGGCTCATCTCATGCTCCTGGCCTTAAACGATCCTCCTGCCTCAGCCTCCCAAAGTGCTGGGATTACAGACGTGAGCTGCCATGCCTGGCTTGATGTTACAATTTTAAGAAAAGCCTGGCTGTGATTCTAGCATTAAAACACAGGATAGATACAAGTGGGAAGAGTAGGCTGTGGCCATACTATTCAGAGCACTGTTTCTCAAAACATGGCTCATGGAACGAGAATCACCTGGGATGCTTGTTGAAAGTGCAGCTTCCTTGGTCTTTCCCTGCCCTCATATATTGAATCTAGACTTTGGGTTTTGGCTTTTAATAATCTCCCTCCCAGAATTTTATGCACTTTTATCTAAAACTTGAGAGCCACCAATTAAGAACGTCATGTAACTCCTATTTCCCACTTATAAGCAACATCTTATCCCGATTAGCATAGAAGTTAAAAACAAAATTAGCTTCTAGCACAAACTAAATAATAAATACCCATCTCATTTCTTCATTGTGATACACTCTGCTTACCTGGAAGGTTTCTTTTATATTGTTCTAATTCTCTTCCTTCTGCGCTTGGGCACCTTTAAACTATTTGCATACCTCTTGGCTGGTCTTCCCTATGAAAATGTTAACTTCTCTGTAATTTTTTGAGCACTTTAAAAAAAAATTGTCTTCTTAGACTAGAAAAAAAATATTTTTTGCTATACTGCCTTACGGCAAAAGTTAAGGGCAATTCTAGAATCATCAAGAATGAAAGCTGAAGCTGATATTGAAAAGGACAAGTGGGTCAGTACAGATCCCCAGGTCTCCCAATTATCCACACAGGAACTCAGCTCAGTCACTGCATCTACACCAGCATCATCTTCTACCCAGAGCAGCTGCCCTAAGTATAGATACAAGCCACGTGGAAGTGGTCTCAGAAACATTGATGGGCACAGAAATCACATAAGGATTTTGTTAAAAATGTATGTTCCTGGGCTCCAACCACAGAGCTTCTGATCAGTAAATCTGGAATGGGACCCAACAATCTGTCTTTTTAAAAATATAGGAAAACCAACCTGTTTTTCTCTATGCTCACACTCCACTCACCATGGAATACTTCACCTCTGGTCACCAAAATTCATGGTTTTTTTTTTTTTTACCTATATCCGAAGCAATTTTCTTCCCCACCAGACACCAACTGAGTGTCCTATAACTCAGCTCGACTCTGCACTGTCTACCTGGAGATAGTGTCAGGTCCCCCTGGTTGAGGGCTCAGTCCTATAAGACCCCAATTCAGATGCCAATCACAAGTAGCAGGTTGTCACCTACACTTCTGACCAACTAGCTATAAATCCAGACTCTCACAACCCTTTTTTGGGTTCTATCAATTTGTTAGGACAGCTCACGGAACTCAGAGAAACATTTACTTATGTTATTATAAAGGATATTACAAAGATGTAGATGAATAGCTAGATAAAGGGATGGACAGGACAAGGTATGGGGGGGGACCACGGCTCTGATGCCCTCTCTCAGGCCACACCATCCTCCTAGCACCTCCGTGTGTTCAGCGACTCTGAAGCTCTCCAAACCCCGGTCTTTTGGATTTTACAGTGGCTCCGTTCCGCAGGCATGATTGATTATAGTGTTGGCCATGGCGATCAACTCAGTCTTCCCTAGAGGCTGGGGGGTTACAGGGCAAGTCCCAACCTTTTGATCATGCCTCAGTCCTTCCTGTGGCCAGCCTCCATCCCGAAGCTACTTAGGGGCCCCCAACCACCAGATCTCATTAGCATGCAAAAGACACTCCTCACTCTGGAGATTCCCAGGGTTTTAGGAGCTGTGTGCCAGTTACAAAGGGCAGAGACCAAACATAAAAAAAGTTCTTATTATGTTACAGTAGCACACCTCTCATTCCAGGTGATTCAAGTTTTGAGAAAATGTTCATAGAGAAATATAAGTCCTGTATCTAGGGATAGCTTTGCAGTTCCTTGGAAAATTGCGGCGGCAAAAGAAGAATCCCCATCACACAGCCAGCAGCCATCAAAGCGCAGGCCCGGGAAAACTAACTTTCCTGAAGCACAACACCAGGGACTCCCGTGCAGGCAGGACGGGCTTGCGAATCGCCACTTGTGTGAGTCTGAAAGGGAGTTAGTAAAGCTCGCATCTCATTACCGGTTGGTGATTTGTACGTATGCCGATGAAAGATGTTCATTATTCAATAATTTGTTAGTATAGTAATAAAAATTTGTGCTTAATATTGTTTCAGAGTTTTTGGCAGCAGGCCCCTCCCCGCCTTCTCCTCCCCCATCCCCCTTTCCCTGCCCCTGGCCCTGCACCCTCTCCGCTCCCCTTTCCCAGACACACTGTCCCTCAGGGTGCCCACACGTGTGCTCTGGTGTCGTGACAGCTCTAGATTTAAGGTGAAAGGCATTGCTAAGGGCTCTGAATTTAAGCATATGGACGTGGTTTTGCAGTAAATGTCTCTAACGCTTCGAAGACAGTGACAGGGCAGAAAGCATAATCGTTACATTGCAACAGCGTAGTCCATCCTTCAGTTAAGGCTGAAGAAACGTTGGCTTTTAAGTAAAATGCCGGAAAATTGGCAGATGTGTCGTCTCCGCTGAGACTTTAATAGAAGCGTTTTTTTAAAAAAGTGGTTACATCCTTTCTTCTGAGGGATCTCATGAGAAGCACTGCTTTGCTGTCTTAGCAGATCCCGTGGTCCCCACACATCCAGGGTCCTCCAGAGGCCGGCCTCCTCTGGGGGTGTTCCCACGTCCACACCTGTTCTCCTAGCCCCAGGGGTCCTGCACTCTGTGCCCTACGTGTCTGTCTGGTGCTCACAGCGTTTGGGGGTCCTCCCTCTGGATGAGGTACATAGGCCAGCCTTGGGGGAGGTGGGGGGACCTGATGTGGCCCCAGCGGCAGTCAGATTCTACACTTCAGGCCTCTCCCCACCCCCCCCCAGAGGTTAGTTAGATGTCATCATGTGGTGAAGTGGCCCAGGTCAACGTGAGGCAGACCCTGGGAGCCGCCTTCTGTGCACTAGAATGTCCCGAACAGCTCTGGAGCAGACCTGGGCTGTAAGATTTGGGGGAAGAACATGAACAGGTTGGATGGGGACACCTTTTGGGTGTCAAACCATTATTTCAATGTTTCCCAAAGCACTATTTGGTGCAGCTTTGCAGGCACAGGAATGTCTGTGCGCCTCTAGGCACATGATCACAAAGACTTTCAGGAGAGCATCGTGGTCTAGCAGGGGGGAGTCAGGGGTTAGCATAGAAAGCCCAGATTTTGACCATGGTTTCCCACTGGTACATTTAGTGATTCTGAATAAATATTTCTGCTTGCTCAGAGAAACATGACAGACACATGAACATTTTGGGGGAGAATTAGATAACTTTAAAACTTTCCCATCACAAGATATCTCAGAACACCAGTACCCAGCAGGGTGGGGAGGATTGAGTAGGACCTGCCAAATGCTGTGGTCTGACAAGCTAGGGTGGGTGCATTTGCTAAATAGGCCCTATTCCTATTGTATGCTTAAAATATTTCAAAAAACAAAAAAAAAAAAAGGTTTTAGTTGTCTTAAAAATTTAGAAAACCTAACTTCATTGAGCCAGGCACAGTGGTGTGCACTGTAGCCCCAGCTAATCAGGAGGCAGAGGCAGGAGGGTCGCTTGAGCCCAGGATTTCCAGGCTGCAGTGAGCTAGGATCATGCCTATGAATAGCCACTGCACTCCAGCCTGGGCAACACAGAGAGACCTCATCGCTAAAAAAACACTTACTATTCATTAAGTTGAAGTGGATCATCGTCTTCACGTTGCGTAGACTGAGGAGGAGCAAGAGGAGGGGGTGGTTGCTGTCACAGGGGTGGCAAAGGCGGAAGAAACCCAGGTGTAAGTGGCCTGCACAGTTCTAACTCGTGTTGTTTAAGGGTCAACTATACTTTATTCCTTTATACGGTCAATTAATATTTACTGTGTGGACATACCATATTTTGTTTATCCATGAGTCAGCTGACGGACATTTGGTTGTTTCCGCTTTTAGGCTACTGTGAATAACGCTACTATGAATATCCATGCACAAGTTTCTAGGTGAACACATGTTTTCAGTTCTATTGAAATTCAGTTTTATTGGAATGGGATTCCTGGGTGATGTTTAACCTTTTGAGTTTTCCAAAGCAGCTGTACATTTGTACATTCTTACCAGCAATGCATTAAGATCCAGTTTCTTCACGTCATCACCAGCATTTGTTGTTTCTCATTTTGAGGAAAGCCATTCCAGTGGCTATGAAGTCATATCCAACAGTGGTCTTGATTTGCATTTCCCTAATGGGTAATGATGTTGAGCATGTTTTCATGGGCTTATTGGCCATTTATATATCTTCTTGGAGAAATATCTATTCAAATAATTTTCCCATCTTTTAATTGGGTTATTTGTCTCTTTATTGTTGAGTTGTGCAACTCAACAATATTAGATATTAGTGCTTATCATTCTAGGCATTAGTCTATCAAATATGTGATTTGCAAGTATTTTCTCCCATTCTTTGGGCTGCCTTTTAACTTTCTTGATGTGTCATTTAAATAACAAAAGTTTAAAATTTTAATTTAGTACAATTTATCTATTTTTTCTTTGGTTGCTTATATTTTAGGTGTCATATGTAAGAAACAACTGCCTAATCAAAGGTTACAAAGATTTATACCTATATTTTCATCTAAGCATTTTTAGTTTTCTTCTAAGAGTTTTTAAGTTTTAGCTTTTACATTTATGTCTTTGATCCATTTTGAGTAATTTTTATACATGGTGTGAGGTAGGTATCCAACTTCATTCTTTTGCATGTGGATATCCAGTTAGCCTAGCACCATTTGTTGAAAAGAATATTCTTTCCCCATTTGATTATCTTGTCATCCTTGTTGAAAATCAATTGACTGTAAATCCATGGAAGAATTAGTATTTTTATCCTGTGACTGTTATATGTGTAATATGAGATCAAGTAAATGAGTAATGATAGGATATTCCAATTTTCTCATCTCCTCAGCCCTTAAAAGCAGCATAAGCGTGTAAGAAAAGAAATTACAAACATAGTAGAAAAGATTAAGTCCAAAAAACGAAACATAAACTATAGTCCTGAATTTGAATCGAAAAGAGTATAAGCTCGTGAGATGTCTCATCTTTTAAAAAAGTAAAATGTTTTCTAATCCTGTTCATTAACGAGGTATAGAAATAATAACCAACCCAGTAGCAGTGATTATCTTCAGGGCCCATGTTGTGATCTTGAAATATCTTCTTCCCTCCGAAAGAAATCAGAGCTTCTTGGACCAATGTCTGGTTCCAGGGCTGGGGTAAGAAATATAAACAAGGAGCATCTTTCACCCCAGGAAGCTCAGAAGCTATCACAGACTGTGGGCGATGTCAGAGGACTCAGGAGCCAGCATGCAGAGGGTCCTGCCAAACAGAGACAGGATGATTTGGGTTTTACAGTGAATATTAACTGCAATTGATTGGAACTCATAAAATGTATTTAAATCCATGAATTTAAAAAAAAAAGAATATTTTAAAAATATTTTTAAAGTAAGATATTTTTTAAAACGAGGTGGTTGCCTTCAGAGAATGATAGGGAACCCATTCATTTTCTTAAAAATCTGTGAGTAGTGGAGGAAAAAACATGCATTTATTCTACTTTATTTCTACATAAGATACCAGTTGGTACAATAAATGAGAGTATTTCCTTACAAAATCATCCTCATTAATAAATGGGCAAAAAAGATGGAATTAAAATATTGCCATTTTGCAAATCCTGATGAAATTGAAGTATCCCGTGCTGGACAATGGGGTAGTCACCAGCCATATGTGGATATTTAAGCCTAAATTTTAATTAAGTAAAATTAAATAAAAACTTTAGTTCCTCAGTCACAACAGTCACATTTCAAGTCGTCAACGGCCACATGTGCTAGTGGCTACCCTATTGGGCAGTGCAGATACAGAACATTTCCTTCTTCCAGAAAGTTCTATCAGAAAGCACTGTGCAGACATCGCACTGCGGAGTGGAAAACGGAAGAGTGTCCTAAGGAGAGACCATGACACCGTGGTAGTCTTGCCAAAGAGCCCCACCATGAGTTAGATGGAGCCTCTGGATCCAGCTGTCGCCTTCCAGGAAGCACAGAGGACAGAGCGATGGGCTGAACAGGATGATGAATGTGCAATCAGAAAATCCAGATTCTAGGGAATTCTATAGGTCAAGTGGCCCAGGTTTTTTTTAACAGATGAATTACGAGAAAAAGAAAGGGATAAGGAGGAACATGCAGATTCAAGGAGACTTAGAAATTTTAAGCTGTCACATGTCTGAGAATAGACACTTGGATGAAAAAGCCACAGAGAAATGCAAAGATGTGGTTACGCTAAAGGTCAGGGCAGCGGCTCCCGGTGGGGAAGGGCTGTCACTGGTGCAGGGGCTTGGAGGGCTCTGGGGTGGCCAGCAAAGCTCTCTGTGTGGACCTGGGTGCTGGCGACAGAAGTCTTCACCTTGTGTCAATAATAACTCATTAAGCTGTATTTTTCTTTTTCATGGCTTTCTCCATCAATGTTTTATCATTTTTAAAAAGCCAAAAAAAAAAAAAAATCCAGGAGTGCCTCATCAGGGCATTGTGCCCCTGACAAGCTCATTTCTATGATTTATGATCTTCAGATTTCCTCGGCGAACCTTTTTACTAAGTGGCGTCTGTATTCCCACTGCATTCACGTTTAAGAAGATTACGCTCTACTCGTTCAGAGGCACCGCCTCGCTCTCTAAAGGAGGAAAAAAGAGCTTTTCATTTTCTCCTGCTGTCAGCTCATGCATTTAGCTTTCAGATGAATTTGCTTTTCAATAGCTCACGTGTCTTTAATGTGCTTGCGGAGACTTTGTTCTCTCTCCCGGTTTCGCTCTCACTCTCGCTCCGTCGACTACTTGCAACAGAACGCGTTACTTATAACCTGCGTCTTGTCATGTAGAATGTTCTGCTGGCAGACACGGGAAGATGATTGATTCCATTCTGTTCCCTTCAACACTCACGCACAAGGACTGAGGCCCTTGGAAGGATATAAATGTTTACTGGATCTTATAGCATTGAAAAGGGGGAACCCATCTGTTTCGTGTGACTGACAGTATCAAGCATTATTAGTGAGAATTTTGAGCACCCTAAGAGTGCGTGAGTTACACGCAGGTAACAACCACCTGACAGATGCTTTCGAATGGAAACTCACATACACTTGGGGATGCAGGTGAAACTCTGCAGTAGGTCAAGTGACTTTTGCTGCCTCTGCTCCTCTTGGTGGCCTCGGCCCCGTGGCTCCTCTGCCTCACAGGCGTCCTGGGCTGCAGGAGCCCATACCCTGCTCCAGCGGACCAGCTTCCCACAGAGACGGGGATATTCCGTCCTGGTGTTTCCTTCTTTTCTCGTTCATCTGATGCAATTTTTAATTTAAAACCCCCCTTTTTTCCTGATTACCAAATTACATGCCTATTGTAAAATTGTGAGAAATCCTCTAAAAAATACAAAGAAAAAAATTACCCACTATTAATATCATGCAACACTGTTTTGATTATTGACACCTGCTCGTGCTGTCTTCTACGCTCTGCCCTTCTCCTCTCTTCTCTCCGCCCGTCTCCTCATCTGTTCCCGTCTTCCTGCCCCCTCGCCCTCTCTCTCTACACACACGCACCCCCCCCCACACACACAGGCACACACGTAGTTTCCAGGACCCTCCTACAGTTTACATACCATCTCATCATGCACATGTGCCATGAACATTCTCTGTTTGGTTAAGTAGTTTATTCTCAATTTGATGACCACTGCTACGCTTGTTTCTTTCATGTTTTAATGCCAACACATTGTTTGCTTATTATTTGTCATCAAACTTAGATTTTTTTTTTCCAGTAAGCCTGTTGATTCAGCTGAACTATCTTTTATTGTGGTAAAACACACACACACACACACACATAAAATAGAACTTATTCTCTTTTTTTTTTTTTTTTTTTGAGACAAAGTCTCACTCTCTTGCCCCGGCTAGAGTGAGTGCTGTGGCGTCAGCCTAGCTCACAGCAACCTCAAACTCCTGGGCTCAAGCGATCCTCCTGCCTCAACCTCCCGAGTAGCTGGGACTACAGGCATGAGCCACCATGCCCGTCTAATTTTTTCTATATATTTTTAGTTGTCCAATTAATTTCTTTCTATTATTAGTAGAGATGGGGTCTCGCTCTTGCTCAGGCTGGTTTCAAACTCCTGACCTTGAGCGATCCTCCCGCCTCGGCCTTGTAGAGTGCTAGGATTAGGTGTGAGCCACTGCGCCCGGCACGTCGTTATACAGCAGATCTCTGGAACTTTCTCATCTTGCAAAACTGAATCTATGTACCCATCAAACAACTCCCCATTTCCCCCTCCCATGAACCCCTGTTAACCACATTATACTTCCTGTCTCTATGAATTTGTATAAGTGGAATCATGCAGTATTTATCTTCCTATAACCGGCTCGTTCCTCTTAGCATAACGTCCTCAGGTTTCATCCATGCTGTAGTGTATGGCAGGATGTCCTGCCGTTGTAGAGCTGAGCATATTCCAGCGTGTGTGTGCCACGTTTTCTTTACCCGCTCATCCCGCACTGGACACTTGGGTTGCTTCCACCTTTGGGCTGCTGTGAACAATACTGCAATGAACATGAGTGTGCAAATATCTCAAGACCCTGCTTTTAATTCTTTTGGCTGTACACCCAGAAGTGAGATTGCTGGATCATACGATGATTTCATTCTTAGCTTTTTGAAGAATCTCTACACTGTTTTCCACGGAGGCTGCACCATTTTCCATTCCCACCAACAGTGCACAAGGGCTCCAATTTCCTCACATCCTCACCAGCACTTATTGTTTTCTGTTTTGTTTTGGTTTTTTTCATCGTAGCCCTTCTCATGGGTGTGACTGATATCCCGTTGTGGTTTTCATTTGCACTTTGCTGCTGTATAATGATGTTGAACAGCTTTTCATGTACTTATTGGCTATTTTCATATCTTCTTTGGAGAAATGCCTATGCAAATCCTTTGCCCATTTTTAACTGGTTATTTGGCTTTTTGTTGTTGAGTTGTAGGAGTTCTTTATATATTCTAGATATTAACCCTTTGTCAGTTACATGACTTGCAGATATTTTCTCCCATTCCATAAGTTGCCTTTTCGTGTTGTTAATTTTTTCCTTTGCTGCACAGAAGTTTTGTAAGTTTATATAGTCCCATTTGTCTATCTTTGCTTTTGTTGCCTGTGCTTTTGGTGTCATATAAAAGAAATCGTTGCTGAGCTTTTCCCCTATGTTTTCTGTTAAGAGTTCAGGTCTTACATCTAGGTCTTTAATCCATTTTGAGTTGATTTTTGTATATGGTATAAGGTAAAAAAAACCCACCATCATTCTTTTGCATGTGGATCTCCAGTTTTCTGGGCACTATTTGTTGAAGAAATGAGTTAAACTATATTTAATGAGGTAAAATGGAAAATACCAAATCATTGGTTAAATGATAAATCATTTAAATCATTTTGGGTGTCGTTGTAAGGCATAATGAGGGCAGGAGAATCTCATGAACTTCATTTTTAAAGTAATGGTCAATGTGTCAACATGGGAAATGAACAAATACAGAGTAGTTATCGACTCCCCCACATATTTCATAGATGCTAAACCCTGTTACTGTCACTTTGTTTTCTTTGTCTATGTCTAGCCTTGACACTTATTATTAGAAAATGCCAATAGTGTTGCTATTTATTCTATCTCATATAGTACAAAACAGCCAACCAGAGTAACAAAAAATTATTTAGACATGTAGGTTATAAATGTATAACTACACATCAACACATGTAATTACATACAGACACACCACATGTGTCTCTACGTATGTACATATTCTGCCAACAAAATTGGCAGAAGTGGCTATTTTCCAGGGGCAGGGAGGGAAACGGGAAGGAGCAGAGGGGAAATGAGATAAGGTTTACCTGCGGAGAAGCCCACACTCGAGCATCTGCGTCCCTTTACGGGGAGTTTTCAGCCTTTTCCAGAGTTGTAGGGCAGTGTCAGAGCTGCCGTTTCGTCACTGCTGTGGGGAAAAATAACAAAGGAGTGACCTTCCGCCCACAGTGCTGCAGGTCGGAGGTGACACTTCCCGGGTTATTAGCTGAGTAGGAGCAACTCTAAGTAGGGCTGATTCCAGCACTTTCCAGTGATTGCTTACTTTCTCCTTCAGCCCTTCTAATTTCGCTGGCCTTAAGCAATCCTGCTGCATTAAAAACACACCGGCCGGGCAGCGGCCTCCCTCCCAGCTGGTTCTGCATCAGCGCAGCCACCGCCCACCCCGCCACTGGTGCATTCATTCTGCGATGGCAGCTCGCCCCTTCCTTACCTCAGTCCCAGCCCCTCATTTTTTTTTTTTTTTGAGACAGAGTCTCACTCTGTTGCCTGGGCTAGAGTGCCATGGCGTCAGCCTAGCTCACAGCAACCTCAAACTTCTGGGCTCAAGCGATTCTCCTGCCTCAGCCTCCCGAGTAGCTGGGACTACAGGCATGCGCCGCCATGCCCAGCTATTTGTTCTATATATTTTAGTTGGCCAATTAATTTCTTTCTATTTTTAGTAGAGACGGGGGTCTTGCTCTTGCTCAGGTTGGTCTCGAACTCCTGACCTTGAGCTATCCTCCCGCCTCGGCCTCCCAGAGTGCTAGGATTACAGGCATGAGCCACCGCGCCTGGCCCAGCCCCTCATTTTAACAAAGAATCTTTGTTCCAGAATCTAACTGCACTGGATAGAATCAAAATTGGTCAATCCAACTAACGTCCAGTTTTCCCCTAAAAAGAGCATACATTTAAGCAATCTGTTTACTCTATTGAATATTAAAAATAAAGACGTTTAAAAAAAAATCACAAGACAGTTTTTAGGAGCTAGTTTTATTACTATGTTTGCAGTGCAAACAAGCACAGGGCTACTAACAGTGACAGTGTGACGGTTGGGCACCCTGCGACCTCCCAGGCCACCTCCACACTTGCCAGGAGGGCGTCTATCCTACATCATGGGTCCTGTCAAAGTGCAGCCCACGCGGGCCTCTCAGAAAGCTTCTTGTCTGAAATATATGATCTCCTATAAAGGACCTCATGCAAATTAAGCCACTTGTGGTAAATGGAATTGAAATAGAGATTATAATAGCTGCTGACATCTGCATTAGGTGTGACCTGGTTAGTCAAGAACTTTTGTGACATAATTGCATCTCAGTCACCCAAAGCATTGCTGACCAAATCTGATTCCCACCCCCCACCACCACTCCCTGTCTTTACCCCCAGAAGCTCTCGCTCTTATGTGAATTTTCACCAAGATTTTCACGGCATTTCCACGAGGCAGTCAATGTAGTCAGACAGCCGGGCTCTTTCAGTGATGGAAGCATCCCCAGTCCAGAGCCGGGGACAGAGCTGTACTATAAAAGTACGTTCTGTGTTTGTTACTGTTTTGTCTACACCTTCATTTAAAAATTTTTTATTATGTGTTTTATTTATTTTTTGCTGGAGTATTTTAAGGCAAACATCTTACCATTTCAGTCGAAATACTTTATTGTACAGCTCTCAGCGGCAAGGAATCTTTTTTACATATATAACCCCAGTGTTATTTTATTCTAAATAAATGAGCAATGAAAAGAATGTGTCTTTTTTTACTTTGTGTCACTTATACCTCAATTTATAAGGAGAGAGAAAAACAGAGGCCAACTGGGGCAATGCAATAACGCACTTGGCCTAGTCCCTGCTGTGTATTAAGGGCTCAATAAATGGTCGTTATTATCAGCATTGACTATAATTTATCCTTCATAGTTTTAGAAAAAGTTTAAAACGTAATTATACCCACCGTTCTCAATCTATATTTTCTTCGAGGCACATTTATAAAAGCAAAAGCCTTTGGTGATTTGTCTGCTATGCGCTGGGAGAGGAAAGCAGGACATGGGCTGGCTGTTTAATCCTCACCTCCCTCCAGCCCCACACACGGGCCACTGACCCGGGACAGCTGTGTGTAGCCCGGGAAACCCAGCCGGGCAGGGCATGCCACGTGCCTGGCTCTGTCCTGGGCCAGCACTGTGCTGCCTTCTTGCCTTGTCACAGCAAGAGAGGCAGAATAGGCTGAGTGAAGGATCTGATGCTATCACCAGCTCCTGGGCTCAGATGGTGTGTGGTGGTGAGTGAACACTTACGAAGCCTTCTCCTCTAGTGTAGCAGTGACAAAGATCACGGACCCTCCAGCCAGGGAGTCCAGGCTCAAAGCCCACCCACGAATCATGGCTCCCTGGGTGAGTTACTTGACCATTTGTCCCTCAGTTTCACATAGTTGAATAAAGATAATAGTGGTACCCACCTGGATTATTGTAAGAACCAAGTGAGCTGATTATACACAGCACACTGGGCACCGCAGACTGTGCTCACCATTGCTATTTTCAGTACGCCAAGCACCACAGGTGATGGGGAGATAGGATTGTTGTGGTTTTAATGATTTTACAAATGAAATTTCTTCTGTGAAATTAGAGAGCAATAGATAACAAGTTTCAGAATGGCCGTGACGGGCTGTCCACCGCATACGCACAAGCTGAGAAAATTCCAGTAAGGAAAGGTCGCTGCAGGGTAAACAGTTCCACTTAGCTGAATGATGTCAAGACAGGATGGATCTATTTAAGGAAAGCGTGGCGTCTGACAAGAGGATATGCCGATTTCTCCTCATCTTAATTTAAAAGGACGCTGGTTCCATCAGTCTGTAAAATGAAGAAGCGGTTTGGCCCACCCAGTTTTTAAATAGGTTTGATTTAAAACATCAAAGCAGGCATAAAGCTACCAGTCCTTAAAACACTTTCCCTTAAATATACCTGTAAGGGAAAGCGTTTTATAAACACACACAGATGCAAGTATCTTCATCTCCACAGACAGATACACCTGGGAGACAACAGATCCTTACCAACAAGAGGATTCCTTTCATCTACTCATTCACTTACAGTGACAATGACAGGGGCATATGGAATCCAAATAAAGTATCAGGTAAAGGTCCTGCCTTGGATGTGCTGAATCTAATTAACAAGGCAAAATTAATTAAGGATTTATCTGAACTATATAAGAACAGTGCTTTGCACATAGTAGGTGCACATGGATTTCAACACACTAGCGTGTTAGCTGGTTCATGTTTTACAACGCCACTTGGCTTGCCTGAGATAAAGTCCTGATTTCCTCGCCTGGTTGCACCCTGTCGCGCCCCTGGCTCCACTCTCTCCCCCAGGTCACCGCCAAAGGCCGTGCCATGGCCTTTCCCGCGCTGCTCTTTGTACGTTCTTGTTCCTCTTCTCTAGAATGACGCTGTGTCCATTCTCTCTGCTTGATGAGCTCATGTCTATTATTTTAAGAGCTTCTTAATGGTCATCTTCTCCTCTCAGGCCTGTGTGCTCCCATGCAGGGGTCCCTTGGCCTTAAACTTGACTCATACTCCGTCACAGTCCTGTTGCTTCTTACGACTGTTTCACGTGTCAGCTTCTGCCCAGTGGCCAGAGTCACTCTGGGACCTCCAGCAGCAAGCACAGGGCGAGAGAGACTCGTGGAAACCCGATAGATAGATGTCGAAGGTGTGGAAAAAGAAAAGGGTGGTATATGAAACAGCCAAAATAAGCCCACAGAGAACGTATGGTAGATGGATAAAAATGGAAAAAAGGGCAGAAACGTAAAGAGTGTGAAAGCTGTCTGTTACGGGCTGAATTGTGTCCCCCTAAAATTCATATGTCAAAGCCCTAACCCCCCACCCCGTCCCTCAGAATGTGACTGTATTAGGAGATAGGGCCTTTAAAGAGGTGATTAAAAAGAGGCCGGCAGGGTGGGCCTTAGTGCAATAGAGCTGGTGTCCCTGTAAGAGATTAGGACTCAGACACGTGCAGCGGAAGACCCCATGGAGACACAGGTTGAAGGCAGCCACCTACAAGCCAAGGAGAGAGGCCTCAGAGGAAACCAACCTTGCTGACACCTTGATCTTGGACTTCCAGCCTCCAGAACTGTGAGACAGGAATTTCTGTTGGTTAAGCCACCCAGTCTGTGGTACTTTATCAGGGCAGCCCAAGGAACATTTCTAATTAATAGAAATCTGCCCCATCTTTCATCTCTCATCTGTTGGAAACCAAAAGTTATTTTTCGCCACACTCAACTCTTCCTGGAATATGAAAATGTAAACTATCCCTCCATCGACGTCGGTGGGCCTCAGTGAGAGATTTTTGGTTCCCCGTCCTTCCTGTCACTTCTGCTGAGCAATTTTGCAGCAGGGACCGAGCCTATTGGTGCACGGCTTAGCAGTGGGCCAGCCTGTGGCATGCACAGAACAACTCTCGCATTGTGTTTCCCTGGGTCTAAGTACCAACAATTCAGTGATTGTTTGTCTCCAGTACAGAATTCCCGGGTGCCGGGGCCGACAGAGTTGGCTCTCGGTCCACAGCAAACTTAACAAACAAGTTCAAGGTGAGGGCCATGTCCACTTACAGAGATCCCACGTTGCAGCTATAAAACCAAGAAGCTGCTAGAAGAAATGAGGGTAATAGGTAATCTTGTAGAGAAAGAGACAACAAAAGAAAAATCGTGTTCCTAAATTCATTAAAGATTCCATATCAAGCAGATCAGGTGTGTTTCAGTGAATGCGGGGTCAGGAATTCAAAAGGTAACCAGGTACTGAAGTCTGTGGACCCTTCTGAACACTTGGGGAATTGACTGATAGGATTTTAGTTACATTTCCTCTCTGAAAACTATATTTCTGGGAACCTTCAGATTAAGCACAAACATGAAAGGATGATAAGGGCAGAGGCAGAAAAAGAAAGAAATTTCTGCTTGCCAGAGTGGTGGAGGGAATAAATAAAGCTTTTACAGCTGTATCAGGGGAAGGAAATACTAGAAATTAGAGTAGATATATTCAGTCTAGGAAGAGGGTGAAATGCAAGATGATTACAAAACGGCCAGGTACTCAGGTGCCCTTTTGAAGTCTTTTAACAACAAGAAAAGATAGTTTAAGGCTGGTTTCTACTCAGTCCTGGCGTCCTCGGTGGTACGGGTGGAAATGTGCTTCGTACACGGGCAGGATAAAAGCTGGAGGGAGATTTTATAACCAAAATCTCGACTGTGCGGTCCCAGGGCCCCAGAAAAATGGTCGCCACATGTTTAAAAAATACCCAAGACCCTAGGAAGGAATAAAAGCAAACACTCCCACTTTTGACTTACAAGAAGCCAAAATTATTAAAAACAAATAGTGTCAATTCTGAGTTTATGAAAATTCATAGAGAAAAATCACCTCCTGACCGAAGGTGCCTCAACGCCGTCTCCAACGTTCTTATATTTATGTGTCTGCGAATTCCACGTGGGAAACAGAGAAGCCCAGTGACGGTCTCTGCATCAGCTTTTCTTCCCTTTATTTTTAGTTTTCATTGAAACTAGAGATGTACATGGTAAAGAAAAGACAAAACAAAACGAAACAAAAACAGAACGGGGGCGCAGAGAAGGACTGCCCACGTCCCAGCGGCAGCCTCCTCTAGTCAATTGTGTTCTGGGCTTGGGCGGTAAGTCTCATACCCTCAATAAGACGTGTGTATTGATCCACTGGTACATTCCCTTCGGGTGGTGTCATTTGAGTCTCTGGGATGAAAGACGTTCATTTGCACTCTCCTGGCACCTCTCCCAATTTTAATAATTACTATGCTTAGTTCTTGTCTTAGTCTGTTTGTGCTGCTACAACCCAATGCCACAGACTGGGTAATTCATAAACGACAGAAATTTATTTCCTACAGTTCTAGAAGTCCAAGGTCAGGGGACCAGCAGGTTCCACATCTGGGGAGGGCCTGATCTTGTTCCCAAGATGGCACCTGGCCGCTGCGTCCTCGAAGGGGACGAACACATGTCCTCGCAGGGCGGTAGGGAGGGAAGGGGCGAACTTGCCCCCTCGAACCTTTTTATAAGGTCACTAATCCATGTGGGCTCCACCCTCATGATTTCATCACCTCCTAAAGGCCCTGCCTCTTACAACCATCACAGTGTTGACTAAGTTTCAGCACGTTCATGCTGGGGGACACATTCAGACCACTGCCGTTCTTCTGTTCGTTACCTTCACACTTCTGTGCCTGAACTGGAGCCTCTATTTCTTGTTGCTTCAACGTTGGGCTTGACGCCCCCAGAATGACCTGTTGCCTGTCTGTATTTCAGGATAGAGTCTTGGTTCCTCACGCTGGAATGGGGAGGCTGCGTGGGGACCCTGTGCTTACGCGGGCAGGACCCGCTGACTGTGGGAACTTGCGTTAGGTTGAGCTGGAGCAGAGCCACTCACCCTGGCAGCCGGGATCGTCCCGAGGCAGTTTACGAGATTTCTCCTTAGAACACTCCAGCTGAGGCCCAGGAGCAAACTCGCTCGCTGCCTGTCACCGCAGGCCCCGAGCAGGCTTCCAGAGTTGCCTGGGGCTCGGCGCCTTTCCTTGTTCTGCCGTCAAAGCCCCCAGCCCCAAGCCCAGAGCTGGGGCGGGGGTCGAGGTAGACACGGACACATGGCCCTTCTCTCCTACGTCAGCCACGTCGAATCAGACGCAGACCCTGTGGACACTGAAACGAATGAGCTCACACTTACACATACCTTTGTGGAGCGTTTGTTTTTTTTTTTCACTTAGAATTATGTTTTGAAGTACTTTCTGCATCATCGTTATTTTTTAAATCTCTGCTTAGTATTCCACCGTCTGGATAGACGGTAATAACTTGTCCAGCGCCCCTATGTGCTGGGTGTTGAAACTGTGAATTTTACTCCGGTAGATAAATCTGTAATGAATACGGTTGTTAGTATCCTCTGCACACGGCACTGACGACTGGGATGCATTTCTAGAAGTGAAATTGCTGAGTCAAAGGGTTGCACCTTTTTAAGGCTTTTGATTCGTTGCCAGATCACGTGACAGAAAGTTTCTATCAATTTTTCACTCCCATTCCATGCCAGTACCAATTGTATTCCAATCTCAGATGCCATTATACATTTAATCTTGCAAATCCGGCAGGGGGAAATGCCATCTTACTTCAAATTCAACGGTCCCCAACTTTTTGGCACCACGGACCGTTTCATGGAAGACAATTTTTCCACGGAGCGGGGAGGGGGCGGGGCGGAGCTCAGGTGGTGATGGGCTGGGGACCGCGGAACTATATAATCCAGCTCTAGGGGGAACAACGGCACTTTGTTCCCTTGCCTGTGCTGGCCCCCCACGAGGAACCACACAGAATCAGAATGGACCACTGTGTTCTCCAGACCCCTGTGAGCGCTGCCAGCCCCAGCAGTGGTCAGGAAGTGGGAGGGCAGGGGAGGGCGAGAGAGGGACAGAGGTGGCTGTACATCAGAACTCTTCCCCCCTGCAAGGGGTTCCACAGGGAGCACAGAGAATGGGGACAAATCTAAGGAGGGGACTGCGTTTTATTTTAGGACCAGGATTGATAGAAGTAGATCCAAATTCACTTAATACTGAAGTATGTCCATGGGTCAGCTCCAAAGCCCTGGTCCTCCCAGCTGCTGCAGAGACAAACTGCTTCATTTGAATCTGCATCAGCCCCCTGATCTGGGCCTAAACTTTGTTGACAACTAAGGGAAGGTGGTTGAGAAGCAAGGTTTGTGGGTAAATGACCATTTGTTATTCATTCATCAAACCTTTGCTGAGCCACTGCCACATGCCGGGCACTGTGCTGGATCCCGGGGACACAGAAAAGAGACAACCTACCCCTGCAGAGGAGGTGCTTGAAAGCTATTTGAAGAATGAATACGTAACCTAAGATAATTGAGCCATAATTTTATATACCATAAAGCAGATTACGCATAAAAGGGCAAATCTGTCCAGCCAATGACCAACTTGGGATGAGGGGGTGAAGAGTCAGCACCGAGGCTTTGGGACCCCTGCTGAAGACTGAGATATGGTTGCATCATCTGTGGATATAGCACATTCTTGACTCTCCCTTAATAAAAATAATAAAAGAGACTAGGGAAAAGATATTTCTGATTCCAACAAAATAAACTCTATCTGCCGTCCTCTGCATCTGTCTTGCTAGCACCTTAACTCAGACACTAATTACTTCATCTCTACCGTGGATCTGGCCTCCTGGAATCCATCTTTCCATGGGGACTTCTATCATTTCCATATTTTTTATGTAATCAATTTGATCTTTTCTTTCCCTTTACTTCCTGATGTGAAGGCACTTTGTATAACCTACATTGTAGCTTTTTAAAAATTCATTTTTGGAATCTGTTTGTTAATATCTTATTTTAGGTATTTTGCCTCCATGTTCACGATCCAGACTGACTCATGATGTCCCCATTTATGCTGTCCTTATTGATATTGGTATTAGGGTTATTTGAGGCGCAGTCTCACTTTTCCACTCTCTAGATTGTTCGGAATTACGTAAGGAGCACTGTCCTTGGAGAGTTGGTAAGTGGTAGTTCTTCGGCCTCACCTTGTACCTTTGGCAGCGGCACTTCACACAGCTGATGCACCTTTTCTACTTGGCTCCCCGGGCACTCTCTCCATCATCTCTCAGTCTCAGGTGAGGTGGGAGTCCCTTTCTGCACTCCCACCCACCGTGCCTCCTTGCAGACCTGTGACCACGTTAGTGGTCGGACACCAATGCAGACAGATTGTTCTCTCTTCTGGACTTGCAGCAAAGCTGTATGGTTTGGTCTCAACATTTTCTATCTCCAGTGAAAACCTCCTCTGAACTCACCGGGTCAGTTCGCTGCTCTGTTCTTCTTACCCCACAGCACCTTGTATGCACCTCTGCACACTTCCCATGCTGTAGTACAACTAATCATGCGTGAGTTTTATCTCCAGCCAGAACTTGAACTCCTTATACACTGTGCTTTATTCATCCTTGGCATGGCAATTGCAAAGACCCAGTCTATTCTTGCATCTCATTTCTTGGGCCAGGCACACAAAAAGACAGTAAACATTTGTTGAATAAATGAACTAAATGTTCTGATCAGTTAAACACAAAGAGCTCATTACAAATCTAATGCACGGTTGTTATACTACCAGCATCCAACCAGGAGGTGCTGATGTCTCAGTCCTACTCTCTGCCGTCCACTGTTCCCTGCCTTCATGGGCTGGGGACTCAGTCTCCCTCTGCAAGCCCTTCAATGCCCGGTGACTGTATTATTTGGCTTTTGCTGTGTTGCTCTGAATTCTTACCCATGCATTTGCACTCATGCTATTTCCACAGCCCTGTTGCCCAGGCCTCCTTCCTAAAACTCAGACTTCCTTGAGAGCTTTCTGGAATTCTACTGCCTTAGAGTTCCCTCGGGCAGACTCCCTTCATGGGAGGTTTGCTTACTGTGACGAGTCACGGGCAAGAAAGCCTGGCTTCCAGGAGACAGTGTCCCCCAAGAAGCAGAACAAATGCTGGAGCTGAGGAACTTCCGGCTCTCTTTCCTAAAGCGTTCCTAAAACCCTACTTAAAAGGCTGTCTGGACAATGTCCACTTTAAGAGTTAGATTGGTAAACAACCATGCGTGGTTTATATCTGAATATGCCAAGGGAAAACATTACATCTTTATGTCAGTTATTTAATACCTTAGGCAAAAGTTGTTTTGGTTCACATCACCCTTAGTAGTGACATTAATTCTCTTTTGAACGGGATGTCTAATAAAGCTACTTCTGTAAAGCAAGTATGTTATCTTTTTAAATAAAACAAGAAAATAAAGCAGGTTATGTAAACACCAGCTCAAGTACCGAGGATATGTCACCAGTTGCAAAGTGGTCTCTGCGGTTATGGGTCTGCTCTTTCATGCAGACTACTTGAGGAATGAAAATGTTTTCTACAGGTCTGGATGTGGAAGAAGAATTTAACTTTGCGTTAGTGTTTATCCAAGAAGTGCAAAGTGCTCACATGCGGTGTTGATTGGCAAATGTACACTTTGGGTGGAGTTTCTGGTTCAGACGCGCCGCACTGGCTTTCCAGAAACAGCTTGTGGAGAGACTGCTAACCAGGTCCTTGAAAGCCCACAAAAGAATAATTGTTGTTCCTCTTTCTCGTGGTCTGTCAAATCTGATGGCGAATTTTCTTCGTCGCTTCCTGAGAAATAGAACTGATTGAAAACCAGTATGTGAGGATGTGGGAGCTAATTCAGCCTGCATGCTGCATGTGTGTGTGTGCGTGCTCTTATGTACATGCATGCGTGTGTGTGAACATGCATGCATGCATGCACATGTGTGTGCACACGTGGAGATTGTCACAGCAGGGCCTCACCTCCGCAGAGCATTCGGTGAGCAGGAAAGAGAGCTGCTCAGCACGTCCTCAGGCCTGGTGCCGCCTCCTCAGCCCTCCTCTGGTCTCTCAGGCTGCTGCACTGGCTACAGCGGTCGTTTTTCTACTTTTTAATTCAGATGATTTCTTCCATTTTTGATTTTCGATTCTGGAAGCAGCTCAAGATCAGTCACACTCTTGGTTTTGTTTTGATCCCAGCCCAGGTTGGGTCCTGGAGACTCTGACTGGAGGAATTTCCAGAAACATTCTCGCAGGGGAGAAGACAAGGAATCGCTCCCACACAGAAGAGGAAATGGCTGCAGAGGCCATTTAGCCCTGTGCCTTTGATACGGTGAAATTAATAAATACATTAGGAGAACTTGGAGTAGGACAGCGCCCTGGAACGACATCATTTTGATCCCAAGTATCACTTGGGACTCCCAAGTGCCTCTCACAGTGGCAGTCACCACAGCAGCAGTGATGGCTGCATTGGTCACCTACTGCTGCGTAACAAATTACCCCAAGGCTCAGCCGCTTACAACAACAATAAACATTTATTATCTCACGTAGTTCCAGAGGGCCAGAAACTCAGCCGTGGCCTGTCTGTGCGGTTCTGGCTCGGGATCTCTCAGGAGGGTGCTGAGGCTGCACTCACGTGACGGCTTGACTGGGGACGGAAGAGCAGCTCAAAGGCAGCTCACTCAGGTCCCAGGCAGGTGGGTGCTGGCTGTTGGCAGGAGGCCTCAGGGCATCTCCACATACATGGACTCTGCACCGGGCTGTTTCAGTGTCCTCAGTGTGGCAGCTTCCTTCAGAGCAAGTGCTCTAAGAGAGGACGAGGCAAGACCCACCATGCTTTTATGACCTGGTGTCAGAAGTCATGCACCCTCATTTCTGCAGTGTCCTCTTGGGGTCACAGGTCAGCTGTGTTCACCGTGGGGGGCCCGTATATGGGCATCTTAGTCCCTTTGGTCTGCTATAACAGAATATCATGGACCAGGTGGCTTATAAACAATACAAATTTATCTTTCTCTGTTCTGGAAGCTGGGAATTCCGAGATCAGGGCTTCAGCAGACTCTTGTCTGCTAAGCACCCGTTTTCTCATAGACAGCACCTTCCCGCTGTGTCCTCGTGTGGTGGGAGGGGTAGATGAGCTCACCAGGGCCCCTTTAATAAGGGCACTAATCCCATTCAAGAGGGTTCCACCTCCCAAAGCCCCACCTCCTAATACCACCATCCTGAGTGGTGGGGATTTCAACATATGAATTTTGGGGGCCACAAACATTTAGTCTGTAACAACAGACCCCAGAAGAAGGTGAGCATGACAGGGGCATCTTGGAGACCGGCTGCCACCATACCATTTCCTGGGTATGTGCTTTCTGCCTTGTCCTCATATCCAGCTCTTTATCTTCATTTACCATAGACAGCTCTCACAGTGACTTCATCTGGTAGTTAGTTTTACCCTCATTTTACAGACGAAATGTCTCAGAGGGTAATCAACCTGCCTAATAGCTCACAAATACCAGTGGCTGAGGTAGCATTCCAACCTAGGTCCAACTGTCCCTGAAGCATGAGGCATTCACCACTGCTACAGACTGGATAGTAAGTTGGATTTGTATGTTGAGGCCCTACCCCCAGTGTGGTGGTATCTGGAGGTAGGACCTTTGGGAGATGATCTGGTTTAGAAGAGATCATGAGGACAGGGTCCTTCATGTTAGGATTCATGCCTTTATAGGAAGAGATACCAGAGAGCTTGCTTCCTCTCTGTCTCTCCCTACCATGTGAGAAGGCAGCCGTCTGCAAGGTAGGAAGAGAGCCCTCACTGGGAACAGAATCAGACAGCACCCTGATCTTGGACTTCCCAGCCTCCAAAACAGTGAGAAGCTGTTATTTAAGCCACCCAGTCTATGGTATTTTGTTACAGCAGCCCAAGCTGACTAAGACAACCACTATGCTCTACCTTTAATTCTTACATTTACAAAGACAACACAAGATCTTTGTTGCAGTGTAACAACTGTACCTACATTACAGACTGAAGAACTGAAATCTAAATATAGATTAGATTTAGTGATAGCGAGCATATGTGGCTGGTGTCAATTTCAGGAATTAGATGTCCTCGTTTTGGCCTGGTCTAGGTTTCCTTCTCTCTTTTCCTGGCACTGCAACCTAATTATCTCTGTCTTTGCTGACCCATACCAAACTGCATCGGACCAAGACTATTATGCCGCTACAGATAATTCTCAATCTTGGTCTACAGTTTCTCACAGTTTAGACAAAACTTCATCACATATACTTCTGTATGTCTTTAGTGAATTTTTTGATTAGTTACTGCACAGACCTGGGAAAATTGTGGAACTTTAGGAGTTGTGTTCATCTTCCAATTCCCTAGAACTGCTTGTAATATGTCGTTTTTCTCTGAGTTTTCTTGCTCCAAAAGGAGGTTTCCTGAAATAGTCTTTAAGTACCTTTAAAAGGAGAAAGAGAAAACAGGAGAATAAGGAAACCATCCCAAACCCCTTCCTTTATCGTACAGTGACATCCTCTCGACTGATGGCCACAGGTTTTGCTGTTCCTGTCAGTCACTTATGTTTGGGCTACATAGATCCAGCTTAGAGCTGAGATGCCATTATGTAAAGAAATAATTTTTGCATCTGTACCCCCATAATATGCTGAAATAAAAAAATATATATAAAAAAATAATTTTTGTTCATGTTCTTCAAAAGT
Organism: Lepilemur ruficaudatus; assembly: GCA_963574885.1. Lineage (NCBI taxonomy): Eukaryota > Metazoa > Chordata > Mammalia > Primates > Lepilemuridae > Lepilemur > Lepilemur ruficaudatus. Next base: position 55,358 of record CAUYRT010010269.1, read on the forward strand.
ATGTATATCTTATTCATTTTCAACATTATAATTAGGTTCCTTATGAAACCTCATGTCATGAAACTCACATTATAAAAATTGTCTCATTTTTCAAAAAAATGGCCTTAGAAAAACTTGAATAATGTTGGTTTTCCTTCAAAGGTTTCCATAGTATGTAGTCTATTTTTCTAGCTATCAGTTTCCACTTGTTACAACCAACTACAAATTATACATTAGTTGACAAAGACTCTAAAACAGAAAACCACAAGCCCCAGCATCATGACAACATCCAGAATAGCACATAAATCCAGGCCTGGGCATGGACCACGACCATAGAAGCCATGGCTGAAAGTGCTCACCCATCACCTTCTCCTCTTACCCACAGTGGTCTAATACTCTCTAATTAATGGATACGTTGTTTCTAATTTACAACAGGGAAACGCATGTGCACAAAATTGCTTATGCATTTATGAAAATTACACAATTTGTGTATGGGCCACTCTTGGCCCGTGTGGATTATTTGTACACTATATATTCAGGAACAAAGGAATTCCTAAGCACATGACACTTAATTCACTGTGATTTAGAACCATTACAAAACACATATCAGATGTGCCCCATTCATTCCGTCGTGGTTCTGAACTTGTAGCCTGCATCAGAGTCTCCTAGGAGTTTGTTCCAACGCAGATTACTGGGCCCCGGCCCCAGAGTTTCTGACTCAGTGGGTCTGAGGAAGGGCTTGAGAATTTGCATTTTCAACAAGCCCCTGGTGGTGCTGGGGCAGCCGGGTCAGGGACCACACCTGGAGAACCACATGTGATTCTGTTTCTCGAGGGGAGACGCCACATCACAGCCCTGCCCAGCGCCAGCCCCTGACACGGTGCCCACACATCACTGCCTCTCCATCACTATTAATAACAACAGTAAGAACTAACTTTTATTTGGTACTCACCCTGTGTTAAGCACTTTACAAAGGTTACCTCATCTAATTCATACAACTCTATCTGGTAGATACTTATTTTCCTATTTCACAGAGGGAAAAATGGAGCCTTGGAGAGGTTAAGCACCTAGCCCGAAGCCTCACGGCCAGTTTGCAGTGGGGAAAGGAGACATGTTTTGGGGGTTGAATTGAAAAAAGAAAAAAAAAAAGATCCCTGGGCAATTGTTACCATTTTGGTGACTGTTTTCAAGTTCTTACCAAATCTTTGCCAAGGATAAACCCGGGAATATTTTAAAAGAAGAAAACTCTATATAGACTCAACAGAAAAGTTTCCAAGTCAATATTGAGGGGCAAAAAGATATTTGCCTTTGCAAAGAAATGCAATTTTTCTCAGTAGACATTTTCCTATGACCCGGATGAATAGGAAGTCACCTTCATGGGGCATTTATTAGAGCCTCTTCTGAAGAATCCCTTTGCTCCAACCGAGGTGAATGTCTGTGATAACCTCAGCCGCTGTCGCAAAGGGCGGTTGAAGGCCACCCGTGACTCAGTCAGAAGCTTGGAGCCTCTTTCTTTTCAAGTTTTGCCCGTAGTCTGTTTCTTCTAATTTAGCAAAGAAACTGCACGTGTTGCTGCGGGGTGTCTTGCTCTTATCTCCCAGCTTCACTATAAACAGTCCTGCAGAGAGCTGAAGCGTCTGCCTACCGCCAACTGGTAAAAAGCCCGGGGCAGCCGGACGGAGCCCCTTGCAGGGCAGACAGAGCTCATTCTCTGCAGTCTGTCTGCGTGTCGCTGGGAGAATGCTTTGAGGGACGGTGCTGAGGGTAAATGGCATGGTGTTTGGACAGAATTCCCATGAGCTTCCCGTTAGGGATCAAATGCTGAAGTTGTCTCCAAATAGCCTGCAGTCTCCTAGCTCTCCCACCCCCACCCCAACACAGCTACAAGAAACAATTGCCAAATGGCTGCTGTCCAGCTGATCTGTTTATTTCGGCTGTAGTTAGCGGGGAAAATTGATGAGATCCCCCCTGCTGGGACCTGGTCTGGCACTAAGGCAATCCTCCACCCCAGTGGCCCTCTGTTCCTCCCGCCCACCCCAATAAAATGCGGGAATTCTGTTTCCTCCTCTGTAAAAAAAAAAAAATCAGGATTCTACCACTACTGCTTAATTTCCTAGTTAATGGCTGTGAAGAAATTGGAGGGTGACTCCAAGGCAACTGCAGAATGTGAAAGACTCTTGCCTTTGCAAAGGAGTCGCTCTGGGAGGGTCACCTAGGTTACCCTCTTTGCTCCTGCTGTTTTGCTTCGGGGAAGATTTATGTCTTCAGTTGTTTTTCCCCTTGCCTTTGTCCCTGACAAGCACAGCAGCAGGAGCAGCCACAAGTAAAGTCAGTTAGGTTTCTCCACAGTTCCTGCAGGCTGAGCATGGTGTTTGGGGTCAGATTGCTTGGATTCAAACTCTGGTTCTGCCATTCACTAGCTGTGTGGCCTTGGGCAAATTACTATGCTGCCCTGTGCCTCAGTCTTCTCACCTGTACAACGGGGACAATAGTAGTACCCAGCTCCCAGGTCCCCTGAGGTGTAAATGTTCATGCTTACAAAGCACTTAGACAGATTTTGGCACAAAGTAAGTACTCCATAAATGCTTGTTGCTATTCCAAGTGGGTCTGGGGAAGATAATGCAAGATGCCAAATGATAAAGAGGAAGTAGCAGTTGTACTGTGTTGCTTGCATTTTTTTTAATTAAAAAAAATTACAAAAGCTATAAACGTCCATTGGGGAATAGACGGGAATGTTTAAAGCAGAAAATAAGTCATTTAAAGCTCCTCCACCCAGAGATAACCATTGTTAATTCCCTAACAAATTTCCTGTTTCAGGCTTTTGAGATAACCTGGGCAAACTCTGGCCATGGGAAAGGAAGGCTCAGGGCCCCCGTGAGACGCTGGTGCCGCCTGCTGTGACCCTGGGTTGGGGTGGGATGGGCCTGTGGCTCTGGGCACACACGAAGTGGCTAAAACCAGCCTCCTGCAACCCTTGGCCATGCCCAGCCTGTTTTGGGCTGAGTCTCCTAAGCACCAAATAACATGTAATTTCACCAAAGAAAGCAGTTATCTGAGCTCATACAGAGAATGTAGCCAATGATTTTTGGGGTTTAGAGATTTGTTTAGAGCATTAAAATATTTTTTGTTTGTTTGCTTTTGGTATTTTATCTACACGGCCTTAGAATCTCTCTGATTCCTCATCTATAAGATTGGGAGCGAAACGGCCACCCTTCTTTCTCTTAAGTTCCTGACTCTCAGGGAACAGGACACGGTCTAGGTCTGCAGCTCCTGGGTGATCTGAAGTAGCAGAAGGACAAGACGGACAGAAAATGCCGGCCGTGTCTTTCTGTGGCAGCCACAGAAGAGCGGCTCTTCTCCAAGGACGCTGGGTCCCCTGGTGGAACGCTGTGCTCTCTTGTAGATTTCGGTGACAATGGCAGTCCCGGAGGTGGGTGTGTTGAAAGGCCATCAGGTTAGTCTAACTGGACATGGGCACTCAACCTCGTCAAAGCTAAATAACCCATTTGATGGACGTTTTCAAGTTTCCTTTAGCTGTTTTGCATTGTATAGATCTCGTTTTGTCCACTGTAATGAACAAGAAGGTATAATTACCCCAACTTTTGTCTTTCTAAAAAACCTACAGTGTTTTTACAAAATCAGTGCTTGGCCCATTTTGTTAGTTTCTCACATTCCACACAGACCGGTCCGAGTGTTTGCAGTGGGATCAGAAGTTACTGGAATATTGTCAGTTTTTTGTTTTATGTTTTCCATCACAGCCTGCCCGCCCAGATTTGTGGGACCAGGTCTTGCATTTGGTCAGGCATCAGTTGCTTGAAAGAGACTGAGACACCCTCGCAGGGCGAGGAGGGCAGAAGCGAACGGGAAACCCTGGAGAGTGGAACGGCAGGGCAGGGGTCTCCGTGTACGGCTCCCCGCTTTGCCGTTTGTCCCCCTTCTCCTCCCTCTGGACCCACGCCTGCTGCTCCCCACAACTCCAGCTCGTGTGCAGAGGTGGCAATGGCGGCACTGGCCCCGGAATCCGCGTTCCCTGGCTCAGGGCCACCTCTTCCGGATGCGCCAGCAGAGGAGCCTGCGTTGGGCATGTGCTTCCTCTAACAGAGGTGGAGAGAAGACCCCTGACGCAGAGCTGGGAAGCTTCCTCTCATTCCCAATGACAGTCGCCTCACCGCACTGGGAGGAGGCACTGGGAACGGACAGTCAGAGCCCCGCGTGCAGGGAGAGCAGAGGGTGGCCGGGCAGGAGAGGAAGCTCGTTTGCCTCTTCACTGAAGCGGATGCGTGGTCAAGTGACGAAGGGGTGGCAGGAGTGCGTGCTGCCAGTTTCTCCTCCTCTGTGTCTCCTTCAGCAAAGACAAAGAATCCAAATGGTCCCAAAACGTCCTCCCGCGCTCTCTAAAGCTCACCAGGGAGTGGTCTGGCTGGCTTGAGGAGTTGAGAGAGGGTGAAGCAGAGTTGTCAGTCCAGCTAGTGCGAATTAATAACCAGGGACTTTCTTCCTCATGCTTAGCCAACAGTGTCTCAATTCAGGGGATGGAAGTTTTTCTTGCCTGGAAGCAGAGTTCATCTGGAGGTGAGGAACGAGGACGAGGGCAGATGTGCTTTGGGCAACCCCAGGGACGAATAGAAGGCCAAAGGGTCTGCTGCACAACCCGCTGCAATTCCGCTCCCTCCTCTGTCCGCACACGCCACAGGGCTGCCCCTCCGGGATGAGCTGCTCGGGGGCAGGAGCCATCGGGAGCCTTTGCCTCTGTGACCCGTGGCCGAGTCTGGGGCAGGGATGCCTGAAGGTGGGGTGCAGCTTGGGGCCTATGGGGGAGTTTTGCACAGCATTAAATTACTGAGACACAGAGGGACTAAAGTCAGAGCTTGTCTCGTTACCGCCATGCTCGAACCAGCAGCCGGCAGACTGCTCCTCAGTAAATGTTGAACTCCGAGACCAGTTTCACAGTCTGTAAAATGAAGTTTACAATACTTGCCTCATTCAATCAGTGAGGATTTAATTAGCACATACCAGAGTGGAGGTAGAAATACCAGTCAATCCTGGCAGAAAAGGAGGGTAACTGGAAGAATGTTTAATAAAGGAATTATTTACAAAGTGTGGCCAGGGTGTGGGGACGGTGCTCACCCTGGGCTGGTGACTGCGGGGTTACCCTCTGCAGGTCTGAGGGGAGGGGAGCAGGGCGTTGCCAGAGCCTGCCTTGCAGGTACCCTTGGACCTTTAGTCAAGGGACAAAGCCAGCCCAGAGTGACGCCAGCGGGGAGGGGTCAACAGCAGACCTCATCCCTCCCTCCCTCCGTCCTCCCAGCCCCCTGCCTGGGCTCCCACTGCTCCAACCCAGCCAGGAGCCAGAGGCACCTGGGGCGGTCTGTGTAGGGCGGCCTCTGGGACACAGTGTGGTGGGAAACAGTGACCTGCACAGTGAACCGAGGAGACAGAAGATAACGGGCACAGGAAGTACTCAAAAAATGAGATCAGTTGTGATATGTGGCTTCAAGTTCAGCCGAGAGCCTTTCTAGCCCATGACTTGAAGGTCTCTTGAGAATAGGAATCTTTGTTTTCCACCAAGCATTAGCAAATCCGCCTCAGACAGCGTGTGCCGATCAGTGGCTGCTGGACGGTAATCAGGTTCTGAAAAGGGTGTAAGATACCGGCTGGGGAGCAAGCTTCGCATTTGAATCTAATAGAATGTTCAAAGATGATGGTGTTAGGAATTTAAATCGCACATCAGGGAGATAAAATAGGAAAGGCACCGAGGCATCACGTCTGTTGCGACAGTATCCATTTCTTTCTTACTTTTCCTCTCAAATTGAGTTTGCATGCAAGTACTGCTCACTCTCCCGTTGGCAAAATGACAGCGTAATGAACTAACAGCATTTACAAATAAGTGACTGTAGATTGCTTTGTAATCCAAGGGCTAGCCCGTGTGCCACACAACTGTGTCTTGGTGTGTGCAATTTTCTTTGAAGTGGACAGGGAAGCTTTTTGCTTGCAGGGGGAGGCTCTGGATGGACAGAACCTCTAATGTATCCGTCATAAATCCCAAGTCCTGGGGCTTCAGCTGGAGGAATAAAGCGTCTTTCACAGGCAGCACTATAGTGGTCTGTTCCAGAACCAGGACCCTTGCCCTTACAATTGGATTCCATAGTGGCCGATCAGACATTTTCCCGGTGCTCCAAGGGGTAACCTACACGTGGGAGAAGAAAGAACATCGTGGCTGCCGTTCCCAGAAATGCTCCCCTGTGTCTGTCCCTTGGGAACTTGCCTAACCTGCACTGCAAAGGTTTCAAAATGTTCTGATGCATTAACTTTAATTTATTCAAACCCCAGTGCATGATCAGATATCTCTGGCTTTGGTTGGCTGGCTGGAAAGAAGAATAGTGCTGAAAGGTAGTTAGATGGTGGGGCAGAGTGATCAGGAAAGTCCATTGGAACGAGTCACGCTGCTCAGGCCTCAGGTGGCTTACCGAGCCTGTCCTTCAGTGTCCCAGACTAAGGCTTCCAAAACCACACTGCACCCAGGACCCAGGAACTTGTATTCTAAAGCTCCCCATTGATGTGGGAAAGCCTTGCTTTAGAAACAGGATTCCTGGGAGCAAGGGAACCAAAAAGTATCTTTAAGGAGGATTTGATCATAAAAATTTTCTACCTTATAAGAAACTACCTACTTGCCATGAAAAAATGCTCTCAGGTTTAAGCACTTGCATTTAACTTATTTCTAGAATAATTGCGATGTGCTTACATTTCTTGAAATGTGAAATTGTACTACCAATTGATCTTTAAAACCTGGCAAGAAAACAAATGAACTAAAAACTTTTCTTACTCTTTCTACCTTCCCAAATCAAGTAATGGTTGGTTCTACTACAGTCTTAGACCAACTGATCTCATCTGACTGCTGCAAACTCAGTGGCACATGCATCGCCCAGTAAAATAACCCTTCTCTTTTGTTGTGAGCCAGTGAGCACCTCTGATGTGTGGACTTCTGATGCGCATGTGTTTTAAAGAGATGGCTTCTGCAATGCAAAGTCCCGTGGGGCTGGCTGAAAAGAGGAACTGTCTGGACTTTGGTGCCAGGGTCGGGTCTGCTTTCCACGGCCCATGCTAAAATGGTGGGGGTCAGAGAAACAGCCTGTAATCAAAGAATTAGTGAGAAATCTGTCCTCTGTTGGTGGGAGGGAACTGGAACCCCAGGTCTGGCTTTAATGCTCACATTCCCATGGTCCAGCAAAGGGGAGCCATCTACAGACCTGCAGATACACGGGTCTGACGTTCGCTGGAGGCCTCGCCCTGCCTAATATTTGCCTGAAGAGGCGATGGGAGCCACCCCCCACCCCACCCCTGTGTGCGCAGTAAGAGGAAGAGCTGGTGGCTTCTGATCGCTGGCCAAGATTTCTGCCTGTTTCTGCTTTATATACTTAGTATGTCCAAAGGCTGTGTGATAGACACATATTTATCATCCAGGACTTAGGCAAACAAATTGTTTGGTGCAGAAGTCCCCAGCTGCAGACTTCTCCCAGGAATGAAGCCCAGCCCCGCGTGAGCCAGGCCTGCCCCAGTCTCTGCGTGGTGAGTGGCGCTATGGCTATTGTCCTCGTCCCCTGGACTGCAGACCCATACAGCTCCTCTGGAGTGGGGTGGTGGATTAAAAACCTCAAGACTCTGGCCCCAAAGGTCAGGACTCCAGTGGACCCTGGAGTCCCAACCCATGGTTGCCTGTGCTGCTTCCTGATGCAGAAGGTCACCTGGGACTCCCTCCAACTCCTCAGCGGTTTAGGGAAGTGCAAAGAGGTGGGCAGGCGGCCTGGAGGCTGCCCACCCCACCCCTTCCTTGCGGATGTTTTCCTTCTACCCAGAGCTGGCAGGGAACCTGCAGGCTGACCTCACCCCCCTGCTTAGGGACTGTCCTTGCTGGAGGTGTGTTTGCACCATGCTGGTGTGTGTCCAGCACCTTGCGTGGAGGGACTCATGCCAGGGAAACCACAAGTCCCTGAACCCAGGAGCTCACACTGGAAACCACTGGCTGACACCAGGGGTTCACATAACAGGCTCATGGTGCTGTGACCACGTGATTCTAGTTTGAGCCAACATAGGTGCCTGCCTACAACGGGGGAGAAGAGAATACTGAGCACATGTGAATCAAACCACAGTCTAGCCAGCCGGAGAGAAAGCATGAATAAGAGAAGAGAAAAAATAGGAAGAGGTCAGAGATAAAGGCAAAAGCAGAGTTGATGAGAATCTTAGAAGTGTGTGGGAGGAAGAGTCAGTGTTCTCATTTACTGACCACGGTTGAACTCATTATTTAGTGTCACGAGAACAAGGCATTTATCAGGAAAGACCAGAAGTCTACAGGATTAATCATTCCATGTCCCTGTCCCCTAAGCAGAGAAGTGAGTCACTGATAGCATGGTGAAGGTTTAATCGGTTTTTTAGAATAAAACACAGACCACATGTGGAGAAGTAACCACTTATCTTGTGACTAAGAAAGTATAAATCAACAGAATCTGTGTACATGCCATTGTCTGGGCCTAAATAAATGCCTGTCCATGTGGGGACTGCTTTTTGAAATCTCTGCTTTTTTCTCTGTAGGCTTTACATATATGTAGTATTAGGAGTTGGGAATCTCTGTAGGTGAAATTGTTTCAAAGTTGTCTAAGATGCATCCAGTAAAAACAAAACAAAACAAAACAAAAAGAAAAACAATAAAGACATTTAAAAATAATGAAATACAAAAAAGGAACTGCTTAAAAGCAAGCTCCGGTGAGCTGTGGAAGAAGGAGATGGGTTCTTCACAGGGGACTCTTGCGGGACCCTGGTTCACTTACGGCCTCCGTCTGAACCCCTTCATTTTCAGAGATAAAACCCATCCCAAAGGACGAGGGGTTTTCAGTGAGGAAATTCAGAAGATTTTCACATAAGCTTGAAAATAATCCAGAAAAGAAATTGCAAAAAATGCTCTGGATGAAGGCTGCATTATTAAAGTCCACTTACTGGGTGGCTGCTTTGCAGAGACCAAAGTTTATTTGGGTTTTTAAGCTCTTGTGCATTTGTTTACAGTAAAAAAAAAAAAGAAGAAGAAGAAGAAGAAACGTTCCCATCCCACATGGGCATATCTTGTCCAGATCAAATTGCCCTCTTTCCTGCAGCTTGGACTTATGCAGAAAGCAGGGCCCTCCTCACTCCGCGGCCAGGGGCCAACCAACCCACTTCTCAAGGGGCCAACTCATGAAACCTTCTGCTCACAGCATCTCCACTTACCTGACCAGGGCACTGGACTTCTTGTCTTGTTCGCCTCAGTATCCCCAGGGTCTGGAAATAGCTCGAAATCAAGCCAAACATGATAAACTTTACCTACTTCAAGAAGGTAAAGTTTGCATGCTGAAATATTAGAGCTTGCAGAATGTTCCAATGGCTTATGAGAACAACAGGACCATGTATTTGAAGTGGGAAATAGAAAACCTAGATGAACACAGATTTCATATAGTTGTACAAATTACTAGATCATTGTACTTTCACTTATCTGAGGAAATAGAAGTTTTGCTGAGAAACAGAGGCAACCACTGTGGAACCTGGCTCTTTCCAGAAATTGCAACACTTTTGGGGTGGGGAACTCGGGAGAGAGATGGTGAGGGAATGACAAGGCAGGTGTGCTAGATGGCAACATAAAACAGGGAAGGCAGATGGGAGAGGTAGGCAGCTGCGGCAGACACAGCTAACCCTCTATTCTCCCCATTTCCCTCATAATATATGTAACCTAAACATGTGTACACCCATCATACATAGTTCAATTTCCTTCAGGGCGGAAATGTGCCCAGCTTGAAACACCCAGCTTCCCTGACTCCCTTGCAGCTAGGTTGGCTGCTGCTGCAGTTCAGCCAATGAGATTGGAGTGGTGTCCCTGGGTGGGGCTTCCAGAAAAGCTGCTTAAAGGAGAGGGAGCTGACATGCACCACTTTGATTTTTGCCCTTTGCCCTTCTCCCTTCTTCCTGGACACAGAGCAGGTACGTAGTAGTGGAAACCTCTTGCCACTGTAAGAATGAAAGAGCCACCTGTTGAGTGTTAACAGAAGAGAAATAGAAGGAGCCTGGAACCGGATGGCATTGTGGAGCTGCCACAACAGCCTCCAGTGGCTTACCTCCAAATCTCCTGCTGTGGCAGAATAATCCACCTCTATCTAGTTAAGCTGCACACTCAGTCTTCAGTTTCCCAGGGCAGCTGAATGCACCCCTGACTACGCTGCACCCTGACAGAGCAGACCCTGGACAGAGAGCAAGAGGCCTGAGGTTCCAGTCCTGGCTGTGGCCCTTATTTATTACTATGTGACCTGAGGCAAATAGCTCCAGACCCCAGGGCCTCAAATTGGGGGTAAAGAAACTGTCTAAAATAACATCTCTTTGATCCTGCAATTCCATTACTGGGCATCTACCCAAAGGAAAAAAAGACATTCTGTAAAAAAGACACTTGCACTCGAATGCTTATAGCAGCACAATTCACATTGCAAAGAGGTGGAAACAACCCAAGGGCCCATCAATCCATGAGTGGATTAATAAAATGTAGGCTATGTGTACCATGGAGTTCTATTCAGACACAAAAAACAATGGTGATCTAGCACCTCTTGTGTTATCCTGGATAGAGCTGGAGCCCATTCTACTAAGTGAAGTATCACAAGAATGGAAAAGCAAGCACCACACATACTCCCCATCAAATTGGTATTAACTGAACAACACTTATGTGCATATATGGCAGTAACATTCATCGGGTGTTGGGAAGGTGGGAGGGCGGAGAAGGGAATGGGTATATTCACACCTGATGGGTGCAGTGCGCACCATCTGAGGGATGGACACGCTTGAAGTTCTGACTTGGGTGGGGCAAAGGCAATATATGTAACCTAAACATTGAACCCCCATAATATGCTGAAATAAAAAAAATTAAATTAAAATTAAATAGCATCTCATAGGCTGTGTTGATGATCAGAAATTATTTGAGCTGGGCATAGTGGCATGTGCCTGTAGTCCCAACTATGCAGGAGGCTGAGGCAGAAGATCCCTTGAACCCAGGAGTTTGAATCCAGCCTGAGCAACATAGTGAGACCCTGTTTCTATTAAAAAAAAAAAAAGTTAATTGAAAGTATTAACATTATTAACAAAGTACAGAAAAGGGTGAATTCAGTTAAGGCCAGGCTTAAGCAAAGACATTGAGACAATGTGGCATTTGGAATTCAAACTACAGGAAAGGAAACGTCACACACAGCGTACATGGCTGTCACAGTTGAAGCTAGGGAGGCAGCCCACATCAGCAATGGCTTCCCACACGCTCTCAGTGGGCAGATGGAACCAAGAGACGCTGGTACCTAAAGACCCTGTTGGACCAGACAATAGTGGGAGATCAACCCACTCCCCCAAAACTTTCTCTCTGCCCAGCTGCTGTACAGGGTGGAGGAAAGAGGAACTTGAAAGACTATTTGCCCCGATAAGATTAAGTTAACCTGGTAGAGACTGTTTAAACCCACAGTCTCTTGCTGCCTCCAAGTAGAAATAGCAGCTCCTGAGACGTTCAAGATTAATTATAGAAAATAAAGTTATATTTCTCTATGTTCTGCTACGTATGTAAAGTTCAACACTTGCACCCATAGCTACAGAAGGGTTAATGTCCGTGGGCACGGGGAAGACAGACAGAGTCAGATCTGGAACCAGATACTCCTACTGAGCTGGCACAGGTGCTAGAGATACCTGAAGGGGAGGGAAGAAAAGCAGGTCATGCAGGTAAAAGACAATAGCCAGAGACCAGCAGCAGGTGGTAGGTAGGCCAAAAGGTGTACGAAGGTAGGTCCTACAACAGGTGGGTGGGTGGAGCACAACACAGGCAGCCCGAGCGGAGAGTTCCGGAGATGTCAGCAGATGGCCGGGGTGGGAAGACTGGCCCCACCCTCAGAACTAGGGCACAGAGGACGAGTGGCATACAGTAGTGCCAGGGCCACGTAGAGGCATATGGCAAGAGAATGCAGAGTTGTGATCCAAAGGGGCTAGGGGACCAAGTCAGGGACACGGGCACTAGAACTCATCTCTGGGATGTGGCCTTACTAGTTAAAGGCCTCCGGGAGCAGTTACGGCCCTGGAACCAGACAGCGTGTTGAATGTGTGTTTCACTAGAGTGTCTAGGCGGGGGCTGGCTCCAGAACCAGGTGTGGGGCCATTTCCACATACTTTCCAGGGGAGCTGTGCTAGGTGGCGTGGCTGGCAGGAGGTGGGGAGTGGGTAGAGAGAGGTAGCAAATGGTCCCAACAAAGGAACGAGGTAGAATGGTCCTGCGTAGGACACTGCCAGGCAAAAGAAGCCAAGAGAACTTCAAAAGCTGTGGCACTGGCTGTGGGGTCGGGCCCAGTGGATTTCCCTCCCCAGTGTGAGACCTCATTGCATTTATGCAAGGGGTGAACAGTGGCAGACAGTATCAGCCTCGTTCCCCGTGAGTGGCTCTGCTGTGGGAGAATCCGGTGCACTGGTCAGGGGCCGGACAAGCCCCAGGCTGACTCCTTGCTGCTATTTATCCGCGAGGCAGACTGGGGAGTTGGGAGGCACTTGCTACACAGAGGTTGAACCAAGGCCTGGAGTGGAACCTCTCTGTCAGTTTAGGCCAGGCCTGGATCACCAAAGGGGCCCTACTGGGAAAGGCTTTCAGGGGACAGGAGAATGGATAGGGGTTTTTTGGGGTTTTTGTTTTGTTTTGGTGGAGGGGAAGGGAACATCAGTAGAGATCCTGGAAATGCCATCTTGACAGACTAGTGTAGTTCTTGCTAGTTAAAGGACCACTGACTTCTAAGAGAAGCTGAAGAAGCACCATGAAAAGCATGCACCTTCACACACTGTGTGCACGAATTTCAGAGGGGCAGGAACACTCTGTGAAGGATCTTTGCTAGACCAAGAGACAGCATTCTTCAGTAAGGCGGTGAGTCCAAACTCGTCAGCCTCAGGTTCTCACTGCAGATATAACAAGAGGGGCCAGGAGCGTCGCTCAGATTTTCACCCAGTGTGGATGAGAAGTTAGATGTGACATTGCATCTTGAGCTGGAAGCAGCCTTTGCAATCGGTAGGAAACCCTGGGTGCAGGTCAGCCATAGGAGGCTGCGGGTCACAGTCTCCACCCTGGCACTTTGTCACTCGAAGATCTTGGCAGGTCATTTGACTGCTCTGGTTCTCAATTTTCCTGTCCATGAAAAGGGGGGCTAGTGTCTCCTTTTCTAGGTCCTTCTTCACTGAGATGACACAGACAAAAGTACACTGTTGGTAAAATGTGATGTTCTGTTCAAAATGTAAATTATACCATCCAGGTCCCCTGCTAGCTCCTGGTCTGTAAGGACAAGACTTGGCCTTTCTGAGCCCAGCAGTCTTGGCCTCAGCCTCCAGCTCATTCCCTGCAAGGCCGGGGCAGAAAACCCCATGCTGCGTAGCCGTAACCCACCCTTCCAGCCACTGGAAGTGTCAACATAGCTCCCTGAGCCTGTAAGACATGACGGCTTTGCTCAGTGGTCTTGTGGCCTCAGCATGGCTTTACTCATTGCTATGGGCTAAATGTGTCCACCCACAACGTCCCATGTTAAAGTCCTAATCCCCGAACCTCGGGATGTGACCATAGTTGGAAAGAGTCATTGGAGACACAATTAGTTTAAGATGAAGTCCTTAGGGTAGACCCTAAACCAGTATGACCGATGTCCTTATAAAAAGGGGACATTTGGACACAGAGACATGCAGAGAGGGAAGATGGTGGAAAGAGATACCGGGAAAGATGGCCCTCTGCCAGCCAAGGAAACAGGCAGGAACAGATTATCCCCCACAACCCTCAGAACCAACCCTGCCAGTGTCTCGATCTTGACGTCCAGCCTCCAGAACTGTAAGAAAACAAATTTCTGTAGTTTAAGCCGTACAGTTTGTGATGCTCTGCTAAGGCAGTCCTAACAAACTAACACACTCGTCAACTGAGGGGAAAGAAACTGCTTTTCCTTCTCTCTGGTATTTCCCTCTGATTCGCAATAATTGGGTAGAAGACAGTACAGCAATTTTAAATGTGTAGAGCTATATATTTTAACGGAAATTTAAGGGCTGTGTGTCCTATAAAATCCTATTTGTTCAAGGCAGGCTTGGAAATTACATAATGTGCTTTGCTTTCACACTTTAAGAGTATCTTTAGCTAGCATTCATTTTCCCCGACGAGGAGCTTTTTGCTAACCCTTAGAGTTACTACCGGGTGAAGGGAACTGCGCTAAAATGCTCACGGGGTTTACCGAGCGTGAAGACGCGGGTCACGGCATCCTCCTGAGCTGTCCCTTTGCCTGAACTGAGGCGGGCACATCAGTCTCACAAGAGTTTGCAAATCTAGCACGATGAGAAAGAAAACGGGGGTGGGGGCTGCTTCTTTTCAGATGAATCTTTTGATCTCAAAACAAAGTGTTCACTTTGCTGAGGTGAATTAAGAAGTTCTGGTTGCCTTGAAACAGCAGTCAGCCCCAGAAGCTGCTCAGAGAACATTAAGCTCCCTTGGGCTGGTGTGTGGGAGAGAAGTTTCTCTAAGCAGATTATTAACAGGAAATTATTCATCTGGGTCTCTGAATGGTCTTTCATTGCCAGGCCACAAAAATTCCTTAGTTTTAAACAAACAATAATGGGCAGAAATAACTAGGAAACACTCAGAAAAATTTGTAGATAAGTTCTGATTCTAGACTGCCCAAAGCTAAGTTGATGGGCTCGGTTTTGGGGGCCCCATGTCCACCAACGTGTGGACTCTCTGGGTCCACTGAGCTTGGACAGCTGGGTGTTGGCACGAGACTGGCACATACAGGCCCACAGGAGATATTGTTTAAGGAACGCTGAAGGGAGGAAAGGATTTGAACGCAGCAAATCTGGGTAGTGGAGGGAAATTTGATTAAACGTGTTCATTATTTTTGTGAGGGACAAAGTCACGTGGCTCAGAGACAGGTTTGAACATCTGATAATTGCTGTGTCAACTCGGCAAAATCATTTCACCTCTTTGGGCTTTACATCCTCACGCATAGGTTGACTTCTATCTCCTCCAACTTTGAAAAGGCCCATGCAAAGACCTTCCTAGGGTCAAGGTGGGAAAAGGCCACTGAACAGACATGAGCAGACGTGGGCTGGGCCGTGGGTTTGCCCACCGTTAGCTCAGGGCCTGCCGTTAACACAGCTGCTTCCCGCTTCCGAGCCTCAGTTACTCTCCTGTAAAATTAGGAAAACAGAACTTGCTTTAGGGATTTCTATGAGGAATTTATGATATGACAGAGAAAGTATCTTTTATTATAAAGAGTTGTAGAATGTAGCATATGTTCTCATCTTTAATTACTGGGGTAGGATTTTGGAAGACCTTTGTTCTGTATTCCTTTATGAGATGGTCAGTCAGGTGTGACCACAAGAGGAGACACAGGAGAGGCCCAGGAAGACAGGGCTTATCACACTCACAGGTCCTGGAGACAGGAGGTGCGGCACACTACACAGGGCCTCATGGGGAAGTGCCAGGGTGGAGCAGGCAGAGGACAGGAGAGAGAGAAGGTTTACACTGCGACCTTTATTGCGGTTTCCTGGGAACGGCAAGGTAGGGCAAGGCAAACGGTTTAGGGTTAGCTACTCTGAATAATTTTGGCAGGTCTGGGGCTATAGGGTAGGTGGTCCCTAGTTGCCTGGTACTTGCCCTGGGATGCCCAAGGCAGAGAAATATTGTCATCTGGGCGGAAGGGCCAGATGGGGGTGTGTGTGGCCCCATTGGTTAGTTTGCATGTCAAAGACACGCTCCTGGCTGGGCCCTTTGCTATCTGGAAGAATTGACTAGTCCAGGGAGAGGCAGTCTCTCCCCAGCGAGAAAGGATTTTTATGATGTCAAAACATCATAACATAAAGAAAAATTTAAAATATTTACAACACAACCTTCTTTAAACACAGCTTCAATCAAGAAGTAACATAAAGTATTATGAAGAAGTACTGTGCTCTTGGTCTGTTGTGTGCCCCACTGGGGTGAGGGCACAGGGCAGGGCAGGGCGGAGGGCTGGGTGACTAGACAGCTCGATTCTGCAAAGGCTGCCCCTGGGGATTGGTCTGACCACTGGTTGTTACTGTGCGTTCTTGAAATATTACTCTGTACCTTTGAATCTGATCAGTTGCCCAGAGATTATTTTTAAAGTATTCCTGAATAAATATTACCAAAACGTTTCTGAAGAGGCTTGTGCCAATTTTACACTTCCTCCGGTAAGATTTTAGCTGTCAGTTTTCCTACCACTGGGCCTGCACTGACTATCGACAAGATGTTGAATTTTTGTTGCTTTAGTAAAAGAACCACTGCCTTGGTGCTTTAATGCACGTTTCTTTAATAATTAGCAAGGTCGAACATACTTGTCCCGTGGTGGTTTAATAATTGTAACTTTTTTGGTTGTACAATACCTTTTCATATCGTTTATCCATTGGGGTGTTATTGGATTTTAGCATCTTATTTAATAACATTCTGGTGTTACTTCTTACGGCTGCTGTAACACATCATCACAAACTGGGTGGCTTAAAGCAATATAAATTTATTCTGGCACCGTTCTGGGGACTAGACCACAGAAATCAAGGTTCCGGCAGAGCCATGCTCTCTCTCAGGGCTCAGGAGAGCCTCCTTCGCTGCCTCTTCCAGCTTCTGCTGGTTGCCAGAATCCTTGGTGTCCCTTGGCTTACGGATGCGTCCGTCCGGGCCCTGCCTCTGTCTCCACGTGGCTTTCTCCCTGTGCGTCTCGGTGCCCAAACATCCCTCTTCTCATGAGGACACCCATCAGATTGGGTCCACCCTACTCCAGCACGGCCTCATCGTAACTCGACTACATCTGTGAAGACCCATTTCCAAGTAAGGCCTCACTCACAGGGGTGAGGACCCCAACCCACCTTTTCGGGGCCACCATTCAGCCCACAATACTTAAAAAGAAAATATGAGCAGGAAGTTCTTCTGACAGAAAAGGAACGAAACACTGGCAGGTGAGTGATATAATCTCAAGAGGGAATCTGTGTAGGTTTATGACCATGTTATATAAGGGGGCTGCAGAAAGCCATGTTCACCACATTTTAAACTATTTGGATTCTAAAGACATATAAATTAGTTGTAAAGATTTCAGGACATGGGTTACTAACTACTGGAGCTATAGAAATAATTTCTGGCAGTCTGGCAAGGTAGAAATATTCTACGTCAAGTCGGGCGCTCTGGGTTTTTTCCTGGTTCCGGCACTGCTTAGCTACCAGATGTGGAATGATTTTCTTAATTGTCATATCTGTTCTTGTTTCAAAATTTGTAACATGCAGAGTATTAAGTATTGTAACCTGTAAGGCTCCTTTCAACCCTGATAACCTAGGACTGCAAACGTCATAACAAGCTAATTCCATTTGCTCCTCTTTTCCTCACCTGTATGCATATAGGGGTAAACAGTTCTCCAGTTTTGTGGTTAGTAAACACAAGCCTAGCAGTTTAAGTGAAAGTGAATTTCTATCCAAACCACCGTTATCCTAGAATACCGCGGTGGGCTCTGGGAAGGTCAGGAGCTCCGACACACACTGAGAGGCTCTGATAATCAATCCCCAGTTTGCACTCCCTACAGGAAGAGAGGATATTTTCGAAATATAAAAGGCTCATTGATGTTGGAAGTGGAACTAGGGATTCAGCTATAGACTTTTCATCTTCAAAGCCCTTTCTTTATAAACAAGAAATTGGTGGGACCTGGGGTAAGAGATGCCGGAACCTGAAACAAAAGGGTCCGATGTAGGTAGAAACAAAACTCCTTGGATCAAAAGCCAACTTGTCCCTACTGAGGTCAAATGTCCTTGTTCAAAAGTTTGGTTTTATGGGTACTTCTGCCCTGCGTATGTCCTTCTGAAACAAGACTCTGGGGTTTACTAAATATGCAGGACTAAAATTAGGGTAGGGATTTTTTTTGTGGAACTTTGCAGTTTTAAGTGAAAGAGCCAAGAATGATGCTATAATGAGGTGGGCCCACGAATTCTAGGTTGATTTTCTAACTTCGTTACTGATGAACACCACAGTTCACATCTTCGAGGATTGTCTACCACATTTTAAACATTAAAGCCAGTGAAGCTTACCTGTTTCAGATAACACTGAAGGAGAGTGGTAAGAATCAATATTTGAAAAATTAATGTATTAAGTGCTCTGAGGAATTCCAGCAAAGGTCACTGTTTGCTGTTGGGCTCTGGTGGTGCTTTTGAATCTTCTGTCTTTTCCTGATTCCTGTACCCACACTCGACTTCTTGAACATATTGTAAAATCTCACAAGTCTAGTTTGCCCTCCCTTCTGCACCTGACGGACTCCTACCTATTCCTCAAAGCCTTACTTGACTTCTCCAACTGAGCTAAGCCTTCTCTCTGCTGTGTTCCAAAAACTCTTTGCATGTTCCTTTATGATAGAGCTTATCAGCGTAACACAACCACTAGGGCAGTCTCTGTTATGTGTGAACACTCCATGGGATGGTCTGAGCCTTGTCTATCCTTGCAGCTCTAGTGTCTGGTGTGCAGGAGGTATTTAATGGATGTTAAGTAAGTAAGAAACAGGGCAGCCCATAAAAGTTGTGCCTTTTATATGAATAGCTATGAAGCCTCAGATGGTTAAGAAAAAGATCCAAAGATATCATTAAGTGAACATCGTTATATTTTTCTAATTCATGCATCACTTCAAGGGCAGCAATGTGCTGTTTCAGAGCAGACTAACCATCGGTTTGGGCAAGTCTGGTATTCTCCTTTTCTTCAGAACTGCCACTTAACCTGGGCCAGCAAATGGGGTGTTAGGTCTTCACGTAGCTGCTGTTTACCCACCTGGCCTGGGCATCTCAGATGAACTGTGTAGAATCGCCTCAAAAACAGTGTTTCCAAGAACGAGCTAAACAGGGCTTAGAAATACGACTGTGAATGTTCCGGCTTGTGTGGTTATGAAAAGTAGACCAGGCGGTGTCTTTTCCCTTTCGTCCACTTTTGACCAGAAACAATCCAGCAAGCTTTTCCCTGGTGCGATTTATAGTCTTGGATAGCGCTAATCATTTATAGGGAAAGCTTTTTCTTTTGTCCTTTACTTAAGATAATTTTGGACCTAAAAAATGTTGTAAAAATAGGACAAAGAGTCACTGTATATCCTTCCCCAAACTCCCCCTAATACGAATGCGTGACATACCCACAGTGCAACGACCAAAACCCAGGATATTAACAGCGACACTAATACTGTTTGCTGATCTGCAGCCTCTTTCAGAAGTCGCCAATTTCCCCACCAATGTCCTTTTTCTGCTTCGGGATCCAGTCCAGGACCGCACATTCCGTTCAGTTGTCGAGCTTAACTGTTCTCTCCAAACTGCTCCAGCTCTCCAGGTCGTCTTTGTCTTTCACGACCTTGACACCTTCCAAGAGTGCCTGTCATTTACTCCCTCGCTTCCAGCTTGTCCAGTGTTTCCTCGTGTTAGATTACGGTTGTGCATTTGGGGCAGAAATACCGCAGGGGAGATAGTGCGCCGTGCTCGGTGAGTGCAAAAATGTTCGCCTTGACTTTCTGTGTGAGCGTTGCAACTTGCCCTTTAAGAAGTAAGCGCTGCTGCTATTGTTGTTGTTTTTCTTGGCATTTTATATTCTTTGTATTTCTTGGAAGTTTGGTAGGTCACTCAAAAGACTTAGCATTTGGAATCACGATTCATGGACCGAGGTACCCTTGGGAGAATGTTCATCTCCCTGCCTCTGGGGAATCTGAGAAAAGACGGGGCGGGTCATCCTCATCGTCACCCAGGGGCCTTGCTGAAGCAGCTCTGCGCCCAATGTCTGGCCTTCAGCTGCCTACAAAGTGCTTCCCAGGTTGGGTTTGCACAGACGCCAACCCTGAGACCATGGCTTGAATCCGCTCCTTTACCTGGGAGGTGAGCCAGGAGCACCTGTGGGAGGGCAGGCAGGAGCAGGAAGGCAGGGACCACTGAGGCGTCTCACCTGCAGCCCCACCTGCGGGCGGGTGAGGGCCCTGCCAGTGCACTCTTCTGCCATCAGCCCTGTCTGAACTACACCTTTCTGCCTTTCCCTTTCTCCGTTCTTATTTTCCTCCTCCCATTTCCTCCCATACTAAAAGAAAAGAAGAAATCCTAAGTGGTAGATGGAGTGGGATTTCGAGGGGAGGGCATCAGAACAGAAATTTTGCTTTGATATTAAATAAAACTCCTCAGATACCGGCAGCACCCTACTTCATGTGCTTGTTTATATCTTGGATCAATCGATGATTAGTCCTATTTTTCTTCATTAATACAATGAGTGACCCAAAGCAGAAAAGAAAAATGTGTTTTCTAAACGTAAAAGGTTATTCTTCTCTAAGTTGCGGGCTTTCTTCCCAGGCTTTCCAACTGCGTTCTCAGCTATAAAGAGAGCCGAGCGACCTGAGCTTGGGGACGTCGAGATACCACCCACACCTATCTCGAAACACCCTACAAAAGGAAGCAGAGAACACCCAACACCGGGGGCTTAACACTTTTCAGAAACTGGTGACTTGATGTCACATCGTGCAGTGGTCCAGTCCCGCAGGTCTGAGATGGGCCCCCCAAAACTAGGAGAAAAGGCTTACGTTGGGGGCCAGAAACATGCAGCTTTAGCATTTTGCTCTCTGGCCAGATGGACTTCGGCAAGTTGTTTGCTCATCCGATTTCCCCATCTGTAACATGGGAACAACACCACCTACCTCATGTGGTTGTGAACAAGATAAGGTCACATCAGTGAGAATTACCCCCGTCCATGGTCAGCCAGAAAAGCCCTGAGCACATGGAGTGGGGGAGGGAAGGCAGCTTCCCCCTGCATCTCACACCTTGTGATACTCAGGGGCTGCACGTGCTCTATCCCAGTGGGTCCCCATAAAAGCCTGTGAGGTCTTTATTACAGTATCCCTGCATGCAGGGTAGCAGCTCAGTTCGCAGAGAGGCTAAGCCCCTGCCTCTGGGCATATATCTGCAAGTGGTCAAGTCAGGATTTGAACCCGGGTCTGTCAGATGCTGTGATCCACTCTCCACATGCCTCCGTACACCACGAATGCCACACCAAAGTGAGGGAACAGGTGTTCACCTCCCCCTGCCCCACACAGTTAGCGTGAGGTGACCTTGGAGGGCTTTGAAAGCTGGCCAGGGGAATGTGGACTTGGGAATCTTTGCTGATTACACAGAAGGGTGGCAGACAGGGAAATGGTATTTCAGGCAGCACCTATCCACACTCTGTTTAGGACAGAGGGAGTCTCGGTCAGCAGACTCTGGGTATCTTGATCCCATTGGCAAAGCCGGCCCTAATTCAGAGATGACGCCGGGGATTAAGGCCGGTTAAATCTGGGGACTCCCGCCCCGTTGGCAAGGCTGGCGTTCCCACTGCGGAGGGGACGTCGGACTCTGTAAGCCTGACACAGTTAAGCATGTGCTCCAGCTCCCTGTGTGTTCACCGAGTGTCCTTGTGATTGTCAGTTGCTTCATGTAGGCAGGTCTACAGGCAGCCGGTTGGCTTTCGTTTAAAGATAGGAATTGATAACTGAGATTGATAAGGAGATGAACAATTTACTAGTCTATAGTGTTATCTATGTCCTGTAATAAGATAAGAAATAACGCATAAACTGGTATAATTAACATAGAGGAGTACAGGCTAAAAATAGCCTCCAAAATGTTCTTGTAGACAATATTGAGGAAGTATACAGAAATTTTAAAATTTTTAAAAAATTACCAATAATTTTCTTACTTGTCATGGGTATTTTTTGAATGTCATGATTATGTTATACATTTAATTAGTACATACCTTCGTATCTGAAGCATTTCCCATTATGGTTGGCTGTGTTCAGAGTACACACTGTGGAATATTCCAACCCCCAGATGGGCTGAGATTTGTTTAATCCCTCCCCTAATTTTGAACATGTGTGCAAGCTCCAGTTTTTAAAAGACCTTATTCAGACAAGAAATTTTTTTCCCTTAGAAAAACCATGCATTCCACATGGAAATAAAGGGAAGGAAACATTTGGGGGATTCTTGATATATGTCGATAAATTCTTTTCCCAACAGTCTTCTAGATGAATTTATTGTTATTATTTGCCACAGTCTATAACTCTAAGCACACATTGGGTGAAAGATGATACCTGATAGTTAAGATTACTCTTTTACCACTTAGAATGTTTTTTCCACTGATAGTAAAAATTGTTTCAAGAAGTCAACTCTGACTAATTGGCATGGCGGGGTGATGCGTTTCTATCAACTGAGGCAAAACATGATGTCGTGAGAGGTGACAGAAGACAGAGGATGACCCCAGGGAGCAAGTTCATCCTGACAGCAGCGTCAGCCTTCTTTTAATTGTGGTAAAATATACATGACATAGAAGTTACCATCTTAACCATTTTCAAGTGTGTAAGTACATTTACACTGTTCTGCAACCAACACCACCATCCATCCCCAGAACTTTCTCAAACGGAAACTCTGTACCCATTACATGCCAGCTCCCGACTCCCTCCCCACCCCTGCAGGGGCCTCCAGCCCCTGCAACCCACGTTCCACTTCTGTCTCCGTGAGTTTGACTGCTCCAGGGACCTCGTATCAGTGGAATCAAAAGTATTTGTCCTTTGGTGTCTGGCTTGTTTCACTTAGCATAATGGCCTCCAGGTGCATCCATGTTGAAGCATGTGTCAGAATTTCCTTCCCTTTTAAGGCTGAGTAATATTGCACTGTGTGTATGTATCACATTTTCTTTATCCACTCATCCATTGGTGGACACCTGGGTTGCTTCCAGCTTTTGGCTTTTGTGAATAATGCTGCTATGAAAATGGGTGTGCAAATAGCTGTTCAAGATCCTGCTTTCAATTCTTTTTGTATATACCCAGAAGTGGAATTGCTGAATCATATGGTTTCCTACCTTTTTTGTTTTTTGTTTGTTTTTCTGTTTTTTGTTTTTGTTTTTTGAGACAGAGTCTTCCTCTGTTACCCCAGCCAGAGTGCAGTGGCGTCATCATAGCTCACTGCAACCTCAAACTCCTGGGCTCAATCGATCCTCCTGCCTCGGCTTCCCAAAGTGCCAAGATTATAGGAACACAAGGGTTTTTGCTTTTGTTTTTGTTTTCAAAAATGTATGCATCACGTCAGAAATACCCATAGAGTTGAAAGAAAGCAGGCAGGGTCTCACTTGGTGCTATACAGCCTAGTTGCTTTGGCAACCTTAGAAACGTTAACTCACGTCAGTTTCCCGCTCAGTAACACTGTCTTCCAGGTTCCCTTCAGGAGACTCTGTCTGAAAGCACCAAACGCAAACAATTGGTGCACCCACAACCAAAGTTATGATACGTTATGATGTTTGATATGACTGAGGAAAGGCTAAATACAGAGAGAGAGCTTGGCTGGACAGTTGAGAATCTTTGCAAGCAACTTTTTCTTGTGCCCACAGCTGTTGACAATGTCCACAAGGCTTAATGGACCAAACAAATTGTACAGGCAAAAAGCATACACAGGAGCATTCTGTCCTAGCACTGAGTGTGTGTGCAGAGAGACTGGGGGGCGTGAGGAAGGCAGGGAGGGGCGGGGGGAGAGGACACAGGAGCTGCTGTTAATTTCGGTGGAGCTGCTCGTGTGCTATTCACGGTTTCCGTGAGCGCTTCTAGCAGCAAAGGCCCTACCCTGCGTGCCCCATGAGAGGAGGACTTTGTGATTCAGGGGTGGTGACTGGCCTTGGAGGAATGCAAACTCCATCCACAAACAGAGAGGGAGAATGAGGACTTGGATGTCACGGTAAAACTATCTGAGACTGAAAAAGAGAGTGGGCAAAAGGGGAGCGGGAAGAAGCCAAGGAGCAGAGGGGAGGGTGTCCTGTCTGTCCCTCTTCGTTGTCACCACGCAGCATCATTTCCACGCCGCGGATCACCGTGGTGTTTGCTAACTGCAGCACTCGTCCCATTCGTGGGTCCTGAAATCAATCGAGTGAGTTTGCACCAGAATTAAATACGACAACACACGACAGAAGAGAGAACAGCGCAATGCATCTCCGGACCCAAAGGCCAGCGTTGTTTGTAATCCCTCCTCGTGCTCCTGCACGTGTCTAAGTGGACTATGAGGTGAAATACGTTTCTTCCTGTGGGTTGCGGTCAGATGTTTGGGAGACACCCGTGTTTTGCCGTCTTCTGCTCCCAGAGCCCCCTTTCCACCAGCGAGGATTTTGTGTCCATGTCTGGCTAAGGACGGACTCTAAAGAGATGGTCCCTGGTTGACTCTGGTGTCCCCACCACCTCCTCAGGAAGCAGGGACCACCCGAGGCCAGCCCACACGCCCAGCACTCTGCCAGCTGTGGTGTAGAGGAGAGTCCTGAATTTGGAGATAAAAACTTGCGTTTGAATCTCAGTTCAGCCACTTACCGGTTGTGTGACCACAGATTCGGCTGCTTAAAGGACTCTCCAACCTGATCCAGTCTTTTCTAGTCTGATTTAATTCAACTAATGTTTCTTGAGTGCCTGCTGAATACCGGCCGATGATCAGATGAACATGGGAGTCTGAAAGAACTGTGGGGAAGAAAGATGCGGGATATTTAATTCCGCTTGCAGGAGGGTGGGACGTAACGTGTGGGTTGCGCCCCAGGGAAGGAACAGCCTTGAATGGCCGAGTGGAGAGAGGCCACCTGAACTGTCTTTGCGGGAACGGCAGAGAGACCACGGGAAGTCGCTTCACCGGCACGGGGAAGCCCCTGGAGCATTTGGGGAAGGAGTCCGGAGGGGCAGTGTGGTCGGTGCAAAGCCCGGGGATGGGTGCGTGGCTTGGATAGGGTGGGAAACTGACGGGGCCAGGTTGTAATGCGCCCTGTAGGACCTGCTACGAAACCTGAATGTGGCTGTGTAGTGCCGAGGCACGCCGGGCCCGGGGAGTGTTTCGGAAAGAACCCAGGTGGCAGGAGGGGCATGGAGGAGGGCAGCCGAGGCAGGGAGTCCCGCAGTCCATGGCACTATGGAGGGAGGGCCTGACAGCGGGGCAGCGCAGACAAAAGGACCCATCCCGCGGAAAGCTGGCATCGGCTTGACTGTGGCAGCCAGGCGTGTGGCCCAGAGGAGGACAGAGCCAGGCAACTCTGAGGTTCTTAGACAGACCGATGGGAGGACGGCCATCGAGACAGTGGCGGGCCAGCACCCCAGGCTGTGAGGGGAAGAACGAGGCCCTGCCTCTGGGTGCCTCGGCCGTCAAGAGCCTCTGTCTCCTCTTACCTTCCCGCCTCCACCATGTCAGCCTCCCCCAGCCCCCCCCCCGAACCCACGAGCAGTTTCTCCCCGCACCCCAGCACTGGTGCACGCCCCACCACCACTCCACGTCCTCGGCGTCCCGCAGCTGGCCTTGTCCCAGATCTCCTGCCAGTCATCAGGACAGCAGCGATGGCCTCAGGGACACTGCAGCTCCTCTTCAGCATCGTCAGCAGCCAAACCCTGTGCGACGTCTCTGACCAGTGCGCGTACTTTCCGGGGGACCTGCAGGTTCTGTCTCTGCTGGGGTTTCATCTGAGACATTTCAAGTCATGAACAGATATGTGTCCGATCCCAGATTACTTCAGAATTGATTAATGATTTCACTTTTATTATTTATCTTCTAATAACTCTTTGTCTATTTCCATGTACATTTCCACTTACTCTTAAGTGAGCACTACATTTTTGTGTTTCTGGCAGTCTACCGAACACCTAGTTTCCTTTGACTGTTGTTTTCATACTTAGCCTTTGATTCTGTGTTTTTTGTGCTGCTTAAATCTAGAAGGCAATGCCAATCACTGAGGCATTTTTGTGAGGGCAGGGTCTGGAGCTGAACCGTTGGAGTTCAAATATCAACTATGCATAAGTCACCAGCCTACCTAGAGATGCCTCAGCTTCCTCATTTGTAAAATGGGAACATTAGCAGTTCCTACCACATAGGGTTGTTTTGAGGATTCAGTGAGTAAAAACATGTAAAATGCTTAGAATATAACCTGGTACATATTAGGTATTTAATAGACTTCACTATGTTTGCTGTCTGTGTTGTCCTTAACAGTACTAAGCATTATATATGCTCAATTAATTCAACTGATACTAGTGAACTGAATTGTACATGGCCCAGGACGAGGGCAGCAAAGGGGAGAGAAGGGTGTATTGCTGGAGAGATGTGGTTCGGTTCTCGGGGAATGTACAATTTTATAAAGGTGGTGAGGGTTTTCAGAAGAAGCAAACACAGGCCAAGTGTGATATGTGCTGTCTTAGTCCATGCCAGCTGCTATAACAAAATACCTTAGACGGGGCAATTTACACACAACAGGAATTTATTTGCTCACAGTTCTGAAGGGAACTGCTGGGCAGTACCGGATCAAGGCGCCAGCAGATCTGGCATCTGGTGAAGGCCCTTTCCGCACAGATGGTGCCTGCGGTGTCCTCACTTGGTGGAAAGGGCAGTTTCCCTGAAGCCGTTTTATGAGGGGCTAATCCCATTCTCAAGGGTGGGCGCATTCAGACCATAGTATACATGCCATCAAAAGGCACAGGCAAGGTGCTGAGGGACTCAGTTGAGCCCTGGCGAGGGAAGTGGCCACTCTCCTCTGTGCCTCCTTGTGCCCACAGCTCCCTCAGATGTCACCCCTGTCACACTGGGTGCAGTGACCTCCTCCTCCTCTGCCTCCCCCAGACCGTGCACTCCGCACGGGAGGTCCTCGCCACTGACGTCCTGTACGGTGTGCTCTGTGTGCCAGCGATAGAATAAAACATGACAGTGCCCCAGCGCCCACGTTCCAGTCCCGCACCCTCCTCTGCGTGACCAATGTCTCTGCTCACAGTGAGATGACGCCCAGGGCCTTTTCAAAATCATGCTGTGGACAATGTCCCTTTGTCACTCACCATTACCCTTTCTTCAAATGCAAGCTGCTCGTTCATCAGGCTTGAATTCGCCGGCCACTCTGAGCAAGGGGCTGGAGCTAAAATGCTGAGTAATTCAACGTCCTCATCATGGAGGGATTTACACATCTTGAAACAGTCTTGTCTCTCCCTCGCTCCCTCCCTCCCTTCCTCTCTCTCACCAAATGTTCATGGCCCAAATGATGGCTATGTCTTTTCTCTCTCACTTTTATGTTTTAAATTGAAACTGCTTTTTTCACCTCTGTGAACCCTGTATGTGTACACAACACACAGCATAGTTCAATGTGATGAAGGCAAATGTGTCAAGCAGCCGCAATTCTCTGTGTGTGTGTGAAAAAGACTCTACATTACATCTGCGCTCTAGTCTAATTCTGATCTCCGAGTTGGGACTCAGGCTTCCTCTCCAGATGGCGTCCCTTCAATCGGATTTGATTCCATCTACACCCCCCATAAACATTAAGTCAGTATTACAACATTCCAGGGCATCACAAACACACTCGCTGCTTGGCAGGGAGATGGTGCTAGACTGGCCCGTGAGCCTCTGGGATTCCTGACAGCTGCCGCGGGCCTGGCACCTCTGCGCGGGAGCCTTGGGCTGCGTGGCCCACGTGGCCAGCCCCACTCCACGCATTTCCTCCTTGCTGCCACCAACGCACTCTCCTCACGGTCTAGTTCATTGCCTTACTTTGTGAAAGGGAACTTGTCCTTGCCAGGTAGACAAAGAATAAATAATAGAGCAGTGGTTCTGTTACTATCTGACAGAAAAGTGAGGAAGTTGACGATTTAGGGTTCACTGTGAATAAAACATGCTCTTTATACGAAGAAATCAGCAAAGGCCGCCAAGGCCACTTTCAGCAGAAGACACGTGGTGGAGAGAATGATCCAGATTGCAATGAAGAAGAGTGCACAAATTCTCTGTTAAAAACAAATCACAAATACCCTCCACATGTTGAGTTGTACTTCTGGTTACTTTTAAGTGGTGTAGGAAAGCGTTTACTTTATGTGGATCTATGCAGGAGAACAGAGTCTGAAAGAAGACATCATTTTGAAATTTTTGTAGAGCTTGATGGCCATTAAAAATGACTGGGGTCGCGGGAAGGTGGCTCACTCCTGTAATCCTAGCACTCTGGAAGGCCGAGGTGGGAGGATTGCTTGAGCTCAGGAGTTCTAGACTAGCCTGAACAAGAGGGAGACCCCGTCTCTACCAAAAACTGAAAAATTAGCTGGGCATGGTGGTTGTGCACCTGTAGTCCCAGCTACTCGGGAGGCTGAGGCAGGAGGACCCCTTGAGTCCAGGAGTTTGAGGTTGCTGTGAGCTACAATGATGCCACTGCTCTCCAGCCAGGATGGACAGAGTGAGATCCTCTCTTGGAAAAAAAAAGAAAGAAAGAAAGAAAGAAAGACTGGGAAGTGGCCTGGTGGGGTGTGATTGAGATAGTAGGGAGTTTGGAATTCATCCCTTGGGGTGTGAATCCCAGCCCAGTCACTTCTGTGTGGCCAGGCTAGCAAAATGATAATAAATTCCCACTATTAATCAAACAAGTATTATTTTATGAAGACATGTGTGTATGTTCTCACTTAATATTCACAACTCTGGGTGGTGTGTGCTATTGTTGTCCCTGCTTTTCTGTGGCTGTGTGAGTCAGAGCCCCAGCTTTCTGATGGCTGTTTGGTGAAGACTGGCCCCAGGTCCCAGAGGCTGCCACAGCATCTGGCCACGTGGGCTTCTCCAGCAGTGACAGTCTCTGCCTCCAGTCTGCTAAGACGAGGCCTTACAGGACATAACATAATCATGGGAGTGGGAGTGACATTCTCTGGCCTTCGCCATGTTCTGTAGTTGGGTGCACATCACAGACTCTGTCTGCATTCAGGGCGAAGGGCGGACATGAATGCAAGATGCAGGCAGAGCCCAAAGTCCACTCTCTCAGGGAACAGAGCCATCATGAGGACGAGCCATTTCAGTCTTGTTACTTGTAAACATTATCAGTGTTTTAAAACCAGAATGAAACAGTGAGATATGTTCAGTGAACAGTGAAACATGTTCAGGGGGCAGTGTGCATATCTCAAACAATGCAATAAATCCGAGAAGGCGCCAGAACGCCAGTGTTCGTAGATTTTCTATCTAAGGACTACTCTAACTGAATTTGGTCAGGTGTCTGCCTTCACCACTGTTTTCTTAAACTCTCAGGAATATGGTTTTATTTTCTTAGTTTATTTTCCCAGCACATCCCATTTATCCATCCTCCCTTGCTACCCGGGCCCAGAGGTTACTGTGAGTATTCCTTCGTGAACGTCGCCATCTGTCACGTCACTGCAGTACCACTGTCTGGCTAACCTGCTCCTCGCCGTTCGCAGGCTGCGTCCGAGTGAGCAGCGGACCGTCCTTCCTGTTCACGCTCATCTGCTCTCCCGCACGGCTGGAGTCGGTGGGGAAAAAAAGAACTAACTTGGGTTTTGAAATGGGAGAGTTTGGTCAGAGCTGAAATTTAAAACTGGTCACATGACTCACCTCAAAATATAGTCGTGGAATATGGTGGTTATCAGGAGTTTGCTTAGGACTTTGGAGTTGAAAAGAATTACTGTTTTAACATGAAACATAAAAATTGGTGAGAAAGAACTGGCAGCCTGCCTGGACTGTTAGATCCCTGATTTCAGGAGCTCGTTTCTACTTTTTAATCTTATATTTTATTTATTTACACTTTTCATTGCTATACTTTTAAGCATATAAGAGTAACTAATAGTGTATTATTATTATTACTATTATTTTTATTTATTAAATACCTAGTACCTACTGTGGGTCTAGCATTGTAGGAGATCCCAAAGTAAACAAAAATAAAAGTAAAAAAGATAAATAAATAAAAGTAAAAATTAAAGTAAAAAAAATAAAAAATATAATAAAAAAATAAAAATGAAAAGTAAAAAAAAGTACTGCTTTCAAGGGGCACGTACTGTCTTTGAACGGTACCACAACAGAGGTGTGTTTGAGGTCTTAGGGCACCACCAAGTATGAGTGCTTAATGCTTCCGTGGGAAGTCAGGGAGGGCTTCAAAGAAGTGAACTTGGGTGAGTCTCGGCAAAACCCTGGAGTCCACCAGGTGGACAGGAGCTGTGTGTTCGCACCCTCCGCAGCCGTTTCTATCACACGCTCTTTCAGGCCGGGCTCAATTCTTTACATAGCTCATCTCGTGTAATCTACCACAACGCTGGGCAGGCATTATCATTTCTGTGTCACAGATGAAGAAACTAAGTTTCCGAGCAACTTCTCCACGGCCACCCAGCTAGCAAGAGGTAAAAGGAGGACTCTGCCTGAGGCCTGCCTGCCTCTGCTGCTGCCCCATCCCAGAGGACAGAGATCTGTCCTTGAAGAGCATTAGGGCCCACTACGTAATGACGACAGAGTCCAAGGGAGAAAACAAAAATTGATAGATAAGGGTATCAATCATGAAAATTTAATAAGGAAGACAGGATTTTAGGAGTTACTTAATTAAAGCAAAGAGGAAGACTGCCTGTGGAGAGCTGCCCAGGAAAAAGAGGGGAGGGGGATGGGGGCAGCTTACAGGCTTTCAGAACCACGCCACGATCAGTTGCAGAGACAGCTACTTTGCCCCAAATCCCAATGGCTTTATGTGACTTCTGGCCTGCAGATTAGAAAGCTGGGGACATTTTGGTAAAATTAGGGTAAAATACACACAAGATTTACCATCTTAACCATTTTTTTTTTTTTTTTTTTGAGACAGTCTCACTCTGTTGCCCGGGCTAGACTGCCGTGGCATCAGCTTAGCTCACAGCAACCTCAAACTCCTGTGCTCAAGAGATCCTCCCGCCTCGGCCTCCCAGAGTGCTAGGATCTCAGGCATGAGCCACTGTGCCTGGCCACCATCTTAACCATTTTTAAGCGTTCATTTCAGTGGCATTAAGTACACAGTCATATTGTTGTGCAACTATCAGCACCATCTGTCCACAGAATTCTTTTAATGTTGCCAAACTGAAATTCTGTACCCATTAAGCAGTAACTCCCCCACCCCCAGCTTTCTGTCTCTATGGAGCTGACTACTCTAGGAATCTCATATAAGTGGAATCACATAGCATTTGTTCTTTTGTGACTGTCTTACTTCACTTAGCATAATGTCCTCAAGGTTCACCCATGTCGTAGCATGTGTTGGATTTTCCTTCCTATTTAAGGCTAACTAATATTCCATTGTAGGGAGGGACCACATTTCGTTTATACAATTCATCTCTTGATGGACGCTTAGGTTGCTCTCACCTCGTAGCTATCGTGAATTATGCTGCTATGAACGTGGGTGTGCAGATATCTGTTTGAGTCCTCGCTTTCAATTCTTTTAGGTGTATCCCTAGAAGTGGAATTGCTAGATCATAAGGTAATTCCATTTTTAATTTCTTGAGGAATCACCATACCTGTTTCCTCCAGTGACTGTGGGATCCCTGCCCATTCATATTCCCTCCAAACCCAGCTGTGATGGTGTCCCTGTCTCTGAGCTACAGGGAGGCACTGCAGACGGTGCGCTGGACTCTGCACTCTCTGGTCCCATGGGGCTCAATGCCCCATTTCTGGGCAAGGCAGGGAAAATGCTTTCCTCTCTCTGCCTAAATTAATTAGACCCTCCCCCTCCCCCAAATAGATACTTACATGCTAAGATAATCTGATAAATGTCAAACGTTATTCTATCATCCTAGGAAGCTTCAAATTAGAAAGAAATCTGCTCTAATAAACTGTAGAATAAAAGATGGCAAACCCACCATATCCAGTCTAATCAAAAGTGACAGCCACCATTTACTGGGCATTTGACCACATGCCAGGCACTGAGCTAGGACTTCACATACATTATCACACTCAATCTTTACCACAATACATTGCAGATAAGGAGCCTGTTATAGTGAGGTTAAGTGATTTTCTGGAAACCACAGGGCTGGAGAGTGGAAGACGCCTCCAGCTCTCCTGCTCTCTTGGGTCTCGTGGATGCTCCAGGGGCAGTTGTGGACCCCTTTCTTCCCCTCCCTCCTTCATAACCAAACACAATGCTGGGGACTGAGAGAGGAAGATAAAAATGTCGGTATTAATACTGTCAGTTGGAGAATGTGTGCACAATTCCTGCTAATAATACCTGGGTCCCTGGGCCAAGTCTGGACCTTTAGTTACTCCCCAGGTGGCAGTCTTGTCTGTGGCGTCCAGACACTGACCCCAGATTGCTCCTTACGGTAGTCCTGGTGGAAAGGTTAAAAAAGACAGTGAATCATCTGTGCTGTTAATAAATCACTTCAATAAATTAGGTTCGTCCACCAAGGAATCCTGCCAGTGGATTTCTCCAACCAGTCAAGTAACTCTTTCTTCTTCTGCAGTAGAAGGTGGGGCAGAAGCCAGAAGGGTTTCTGTGTAGAAGCTCCTCAGAGAAAAAGCTTAAAATGAGGAGAAAGAAGTTTCCTTTCCTCTTGTCCCTTCTGAGAAACCCATGGCAAATGGGACTTTCAGGAGATGGAACATAACAATGCTTCTTCGGAACCTTGGGGGAACTCACAGCACTGTGTATTTCAGAGTGTTTAAAAAGCAGGAGCATAAGAGCAAATCCTGGCTCTGCTGATCACTAGCCAGTAGACCTGAGATAATCCTTTCTACCTCTCTGAGCTTCATCTTCCCCACCTATGAGATGAGAAAGATCACAGTCCTGCAAGGATTGCTTTGAGGCTTTAAGGAGATAGTGAATGCAAAGGACGTGGCATGTAAAGTACTGCATAAATACTAAGGGAAAGACACATTCTGATTTCATAGATGTTATGTGAAAAAAAGAAAAGCACCTCACACTTGTTAGAAGGTGGTTGTTTCTAACCCTGGACGCTGTCCTGCAGACAGTGGCAGTGTTGTTACAATGAATCTCAGGTGAAAGTTTTGAATTGGCTGCTAGCGGCTTCAGCTGCTGGTCAGTGTTGAGTACCAGTTGATCAGCAGCGAAGAAAAAAGGTCGGAGACCCTCGGAGGTTCCCGTTTGTGGGGAATAACAGAATGCAGATATCAGCTTTGTTTGCAAGGCTGTGAGTGATGGCGGGCAATGTGGGCAGAGAGAGCTGCTACAGGGGACAGACTTAGGCTTTTTAAACTTAGAAGTCACGTTGTGGTTCCTGGTAGAATGATAGAAACGGAAGGATATTTAGGTATCTTTGGCCTTGATCTCTCAGTTAACCAATTAGAAAAGTGAGGATTGAGACAGTAGGTGATTTACCCACATGACACATAGCTGAGGACGGAGCTGGTGTCAGAGTGCCCAATCACTCCGTGTCAGATCAGTGAATTTTCTCTCAAACCATCCTGCCTGCCTCTAACAAGTTTATAAGGGGAACCCAGAAATACCTTTTCTCCCGGGAGCTCAAGGTTTCCACTGAAAAATGTAGTTTTTAAAGGACAGGAACTAACAATTACCAAGCACTTGAATGTGCTAAGATGATACCAAGAGTCTTAGATGGGCTAAAGTTTTAATTCTCCAGTCGATGCAGAGATAGGATACCACTGTCATCTGCTCACTTAGGAGGAAGAGGAAACTTATCAAGGTACAGGCTTGCCCAGGGTCACAAGGGTTCAAGGAAGCAGGATGCCTTTAGGCCAAGTCTTTAGGATTCTACAGAAATCCATTTATCTGACCAGATGGTGGCTCACGCCTGTAATCCTAGCACTCTGGGAGGCCGAGGCAGGAGGATTGCTCAAGGTCAGGAGTCTCAGACCAGCCTGAGTAAGAGTGAACCCCCTGCTCCTCCCCCCTCTACTAAAAATAGAAAGAAATTAGCTGGACAACTAAAAAAATACATAGAAAAAATTAGCTGAGCATGGGGGCGCACACCTGTAGTCCCAGCTAGCTACTCAGGAGGCTGAGGCAGGGAGTTTGAGGTTGCTGTGAGCTAGGCTGACGCCAGGGCACTCTAGCCCAGGCGACAGAGTGAGACTCTGTCTCAAAAAAAAAAAAAAAGGAAATCCATTTATCAGAGGGCCAGGCTTATTTTCCCAAGGACATGGTTTCAAGGACAGTGTTTTCTTTAGTGGCTTCCAAGCAGGCAACAATATTCTTTCGAAACACAGATTTTTGTTAAAGAAAAATCAAAATGTGCTCCTCAGATTTGTGCTAATTCTAAGGAGATAATAAAAACTCCTCATTTTAGTCCTTGATATTCTGTTTTAAACAATACTAAAATAGATTTCATTGTAACATGTATGAGTGCTTCATGCAGATTTTGTTAAAGTTATTTGAGGTAGAAATAAAATGGAATATTGAATGATAATAGCCTTTCATGCTTTTTCTAAAATTTTCCATGGTTTAGTTTTTATAAGATTTTTTCTGTTCTAAAAATATGTGCTTATTGTCAAAAATTTGGTAAATTTCCATAAAAATTCAAAGAAAATAAAATTTGCCCATATTTCTACCATGCAGAGATAATTACGATTCATACTTTGGTGTGTATTTTATAGCCTTTATTTTTTAGAGCAGCTGTAGGTGTACAGAAAACCGAATGGAAAGTACACAGTGTTCCCACACACTCCCTCACGCCCCTCCTTCCACACAGTTTTTCCTATTATTTACCTCTTGTATTAGCGTGGCTTATTTGTTACAACTAATGAGCCAATATTGATACATGGTGAAAAGCTGAAGTCCCTAACTTAGGAGGTTCCCGCTGTGTCTTGGGTTCTATGGATTTTGGCAAATGAATAATGATGGGTACCCATCATTACAGCATCACACAGAGTAGTTTTTTTCAATATCTAAAAAGCACATATAAAATTAATTTTGACTTTTCATTGCGTAGTATAATTTTATACATTCTTTAGTTTCAGAATAGTGGGCATTGGTCTTCTTTGGTTATAATACATTCTTATAATAATATGGTGGCCTAGAATAGCCACCGAAAGGAACCATCTAAAAAACTACAATTTTTAAAAGGATGCTTTTGTGTTAATAGTTCTATCAGTCGCATGTCAGCAAACAACGTGGAACACAGGGGCGCAGATCCCAGCTCACAAGGGTTTGCTTCCCCTCCGTGGTTTTCATGTGAATTCATGGTTACGCCTTGAGCTCCATCAGAAAGGTGACAGTCCTTTCAGTGGGGTCACTGAAAGAGTCCACGGAAAACTCGCCCTGGGCCCTGGGGAAACCAGTAGGTTTAAAAATCCTCACCTTGTGCTTTCCTGAGCTCCGACGCGCAGCCCCAGGGCCTTCGCCTGGAGTGAACTCCCAGCCCGGGGTGGGTGGGAGCGGAGTACGCAGCTGGGGGCGGTTGCCGAGGCAACGCGGCGGCTCCTCCCGCCCCGGGAGGGGCTGGGGAAAGAAGCGGGTTTGCGGGAGGTGTAGCGGGGACCCAGGCTGAGGTCGGCGGCGTGGGGGCGTGGCTGGGGGGGCTGGTGGGAGCTGGCCTGGGGGTGGTGTAGCTGAGGGGAACAGGAACCCAATTGGGGGTTGTGGGAGCGGGGCCAGGGGCGAGGCGGAGGGGGGGTAACCTGGTGGGGCGGTGGGAGTGGGGGTGGGGAGCGGCAGGGGAGACCGTGGGGTGAGCTGGGCCGGGGGCGTGGCCTGGGTCGGGGGAGCCGGCACGGGGCGTGGCCTGGGCTATAAGTGGGGGAGCCGGGCCGGGGGCGTGGCCTGGCGGGGCCCGCGGCGGCGTGGGCGGGGAGCGTGTTCTCCGCTTGCTCCGGCTGCTGTCCCTACTGCACCCAGCTCCGAGGCCGCGCTCCGGAGCCCGCGGAGCCCGGCTCCTCTGGGAGCGCGGCGAGCTCGGGGCGCCGCCGGCGGGGCAGCCGGCTCTGGGGCGCAGGGACGTCCTGGATGCCTGACCTTGGAGGCTCCGCCGAGGGGAGCCGCGCGAGGTGAGGCTGCGCCGGGGGCGCGGGTCGCGGGCTGTGCCGTGGAAACCCGGGAGGAACTGAGCCCCGATCGCCGGATTCGTGGCTGTAGGACGTCCTGCTCCCAACTCCTCCTCCTCCGGGTTCTTGGAACGCGCGGGGCAGCTCACCTGTTGGGTCTCCGTGTGGCCTCCCTGCCCCGAGGGGTTGCTGGCGCCTCCGGCCCGCCCGCAGCCTTGCCTCTGGGGAGGCGTGCATGCGGTGTGCTTTCGGAACGCCGTTTCCAGCCGGGTCGTCCCGGGAGATTACACTGAAACTTTACCCGGCGCTCCCGACCGCTCCCGACTGGCCGGGCCTGGCCCGTGTGGTTGCGCGGGGCGGGGGAACAAAGGTCGGGGAGCCTGGGGGCAGCCGGAGCCCCTGTAACGCTCGGCTCTGTCCCGCCGCGTGACGCCGCATCCGGAGGACCCAGACGGATGCGGCTGGAGAACTTGGCTTAGGAAGCAAGTTTCTCCCCGGGTCCCAGGTGCGCCTCATTCCAGCAGAAAGGCGTTGCGACCCAGCGTCTCCTGGCTGCAGGGAGTGAGTTGGCAGAGCTGGCTCCGTCCCATTTCTGTTCGGGAGGTGGGGAATCAGCGTGCTAGCCCCGGGAAGAGAGAAGCCAGCAGTGCTGCTGGTGTCAGGGGGAGCTCAGGTGACCTGTGCTGGCGGGCCACCCATCTGACTGTGCAGAGTTGCAGAGCTTGGGCTGATTGTTCCTCCCCCTCCGTGTGCAAAAAGCCAAACCAGAGCAAGCAGACAAAATTTTGGTCAGTTGCTTTCCAGCACTGGAAATGCTGGAAATGACGTTGATAAATAGAATAATAATTTGAATTTATTCAGCACTTGTTACCAAGGCTTCCCGAAGTCTTATCCACCTCCCACAAGGTTTTCTGGGCACCTCACCTCATTTTCTGTTGCCTAGTATTTTCCTCTCTATTAAAATACCCCTCCAGATCTCCCAGTTCTTTGCTCTCCTTTATTCCACTTGCTAACAGCAGAAATTTCACTCCATTTCCCCACCACCACCTTTCCCAGCAAATCCTCCTTTTCTGTTTGAGCCCTTCCTCCCGGTCTTCCAGACTTCCTCACTGCATTGTTCTGCGGGTGCCTGTTAATTATGCACCCCTCCATGGGCTCCTTGTCCCCCGCCCCCCTCATTCTTTAGAGTTTTATGTGGCTGTTTCCTATCATCCAGTGTTCTAATTTTCATCTACCTCCTTTGGCCCCCAGACTTGCCATCTGCCCCCCGGGTCTGTGCCATCCTTCTTTATTTGTGCTCCTGTGCACGTGCAGGCTTTTTCCTTGTTCTCCGTGTTTTTCCCACAGGGTGCTTTCTCCCCTTGTCCCTACTTCTCCCTGACAGGTGCTTTCCCCAGCCACATCCTGTGGCCGCCTGCACAGCACACCTGGTCTCAGGTCCTTTGGTGGTTTTTCATACTCCATCAGCATCCCTGGGTTCCTTCTCCTGTTTCCAAGCAGCCCTCCATTGCCTTGCAGACATCCCCCCACCCCACCCGGGCAGAATGTCTGGGAGCGTGGAGAGGAGCGGCAGTGTGTGGCTGCATTTCTGCAGGAGTGCTCTGGATTTCGGGAGCTTTGCATCTGCCGCTGCTTCTGCTTGTTTGTTTTTTTACTGAAGTAGTATGGAAGTAGCACCTTATACATAGTTCTTGAAAATTGTTAACGTTGATAGTAGGTAACATTTATTAAGCTGTGTGCCAAGCGCTGTTCCCAGGGCTTCACTTGCAGCAGTACTCATTTAAAATCCTCCTCACATCCCTATAATGCAGGGTCTGCTACTCTCCCCATTTTACAGATGAGAAAAGGGAGGCTCAAAGAAGGTAATAACAAGTGGGGTTCTCACGATTATGTCAAGATGGAGGCCCTCTTCTCACCAGGTGGTGGAGTTTCCTTGCCATGTGACCTCTAGAACTCAGACATGCCTGGCGTTCAGCTTTAGAAATGAGGTCATTATTTGACATGTTTTATTTAGTCTGCAATGTATACCAGTTGAGGGCACACACTCTATACCTGCAGGGCAGCGCATGGAGAAAACCTAATGCCTGATGCACCTCAGAAAGCCCTAACAGTGCGCGAGGTGGCAGCTCTGCCACTTGCTCAGCCTGCTGTCCCTCAGCCACAGGAATCCCTGAAGAATGTGGCATAAAGAAGACCACTGCCAGCTGTCTCCTCGTGCGTGGACAGTTCCATTTCACTTTAGCTGGACAGAACTTTGGGGTCCTTGACAGCTGTGTGATTTTTATGAGGCCTGTTGATACCCATTTCATTATGTAATCTTAAAGCATCGCTCAAACATTTCTTTGTTAGTCTCCCCCTTGCTAGGAGTTGGAGGCAGTTATTTCTACTTTTACACAGAAAAGTAGAAGTAGAACATACACTTTGATAGCTGGAAGGGACCTTACATCCCACGGATGAGGAAACCAGGGCCCAGAGAAATAAACTCATGTATCCAAGGGAAAGCATCAGGACGGTAATGCTGGCCCTGGGACCCTGGTCTTGGGACCTCTGGCCTGGGGCTCAATGCCTGGCCTCATACTGTGGTGGGTTGATCTCTCTGCTTGCTGCTGAAAGTGACCAAGCTTCTTCCCCTTCCTTTCCCCTGAGCTAAGAGGCATTTGAAGGATTCACTTAGAATGGAGCTCATCAGTGCTTTTCTTTTTTCCTTTTTGTTTGAAAGCTAAACACATTAAAAATGTTTGCTTATGAGGCATGTAATGACATAAATGGCATCATAACATTGCAGAAGCATAAATTCAAATGTTCTAGAAAGAACTGTTATTGTTTCCAAAACAGCAGGAAGGAACACCAGAGGTACAGGGCTTTCTAGGGGGAAACCATATAATACATGGCAATTGAAAATCAGTAACTGGAATGTTTAATTGTGTTTTGCATTTGCAGAGAGGAATGCGTTAGTACAAAGTGCTTATGTGATTTTCTTCATCTCTGCGTGGCAAATAAAACAGTAGTGGAGGGGAGCGCCGAATAGTTGCTGTTTCTGTGTTGGCCCCGCTGTGCCCAGGCCCTTGCCTGGACTCCCACTGGGTCCTCCTGGCTGCTGCCTCTGCTCCCTTCTGGGTTAATCCCTTTCCTGGCCCCTCAGGGAACTTGGAGTGTATTATTCACTCATGATGCTCAGCTCTTTCCATGTTGGCCCACCTTGAGAGAATTAAACCCCGGTGCCTTAGGGTATGTGTTGTATGCAATGCCTTCACTTCTCTCCTAACCTTCTAGAAGGAGATAGGTGATCCTGTCCCATCCTTAGGAGAAGGGAGGAATCATTTGCATAAGTCGTTGTCTGTGCTCTGTGATGCAGATGAGGATTGTTGGAACTGAATAGCAAATTAAGTTTCACTGTTCCTTAAATGCAAGGGAGCTTCAGGGAAGCTGTTGTGGCCAAAGCTCCACGGTAAGTGGCAAGACTGAGACTGGAACCCAGGGCTGCTGGGCTTAGGTGGCCCACGTGCATCCTTTTAGTATCTGTCTTCTCTGTAGCTGGTAACTCCCTGGGGCAGAAACAGCACCACAGATCTTTTCACAAATTTGATGGTTCCTGCTTGCTGAGCTGAAGATAAAGCCAGAGAGGAGGTGCCAGGGGACCAGGGACCAGGGGATGGGAGCCTGAGGGCTCAGAGGAGTTCCAGGTCCATTCCTGGCTCTCCCTTCAGGGGTGTGGCTGATGCTCTCTGTGCCCGCAAGAGCCCTGGGGAGCTGCGGCAACACCGCACAATGCGTAGGGAATGGTGTGTTTTCTTCTACATAGATACGTGGTTGTGGCAATTTGCTGTGGTCAGGATGTCAACTTTTGTGGACACAGGTAATGACCCATCTTGTGTCATCATGTTCTGATGTCCTGGACATAGGACCATTACCTCTAACCAGGACCTTAAAGGACCTGCTTCCCTGGTCAGAAATCACCTCTGCTCATTTCCTTAGAGCAGGACCACTCTGGCTCTGGGGAATGCACACGAGCTCATGCACTGTAATTTAAGGACCATGTGCCTTCCTCAACATATCTTCCAGGCTAGCCTGCCACGTGTGGACTGAGAACCTCACTAGCATCCTCACCCTCTGGATGCAGCCACAAGATTGGGGAACCCTACATGTCTAATCCAGGAGAGGGGAAGGGCCAGCCTGTCCCTGCTGCCCCCGTGAACACCATGGCAGAGTTTGTTTCTGAAGACTGGCAAACTGTCCCTGGAGAAAAGTAGAACATAGGTCTGAAATGGCCAGCCTGGAGAGTTCTGGTGGAGGGAGGCAACCTGAAGGACCTCAAGCGCCCAGGTGCCTGCCTTAGTCCCTGGCCACCCGGCCACCCTGCCTTACTCCCCTCTCAGTCCCTCCCAGAGGCCCTACTTTAACTGCAGGAAAGGGGAAGTCTTTGCTCACTGTCTCAGGCAGGTGCAAGGGGAGGGCGAGGCCGAGCTTTTATTTTTACAGCAGCAGAGGCAGGAGGCCGGCGACGACATGTGTTCCTGGTATTGCAGGTCGGAGCTTTGATCACAGTCTTTCTGAGAAAATAGGAGCAGTGAGCAGTCTGTTGTATTTCTTAAAATTAC
Organism: Lepilemur ruficaudatus; assembly: GCA_963574885.1. NCBI lineage: Eukaryota > Metazoa > Chordata > Mammalia > Primates > Lepilemuridae > Lepilemur > Lepilemur ruficaudatus. The sequence goes on from CAUYRT010010269.1 coordinate 95,683, forward strand.
AATTCAGACTGATTAAACAAGTTTCTGAGATCAGGCCCTAGCACACAGTCCCCATGGATGATGGAAACTGGGACAGATAAGTGTGTCCTGAGTCCTAAACAACATACACTTGGACTTTTAAACACATCTGATCTGTATGTTGGGACTCTCTACAGCTGAAAGAAAAATAGCTTGTGCTTCAGAAACGTGCTCCGTTTCCACCTTTCCTGAGGGGTGGAGTGCGCTTACGTGATGTGTCAGCTGCTCGCTAATTCGTCATGAGTCGCCTATTTGGGGATTTGTGTGGATTCGTAGATACTGCTATCACAAGCGTAAGTGGTAATACCTTTGTGCTGGTTTGGAAGTACAAATGTATACCTTACACTTACTGTGCATCTTTTGTGTGCTACCTGCTGAAGATAGAATTATTAATCAGAGACAGCCCCTGTTTCCATGAAGAGGGTCACATTCTCGTGTAGAGGGAGTGGTGAATATATAAAAGTAAAGTCGTGAACAGTGCCCTGGGTGTGGTGGTCAGTTTATGCAGAGGGTGCTGGGGAACACATGAGAGTTCTGAGATCCAGAGGGCTTCCTGGAGGAGGAGCCTGGGCTGAATCCCACCGGAGGAGTGAGCAGACTGGCAGAGGAGCCGACAGAGGGAGGCATTCTGGCTTCTGGGAACAGCATAAGCAGAGATGGGGAGTTGGTGACTCCAGGGCCCCTTGAACAGTTCTGTGTTGCCACACTCCCAAGCTTGTCAATCCTAACGGATTCTTTGCGCCTAGAGCATGGTTCTGGCATTAGCAATATTAAGGGGTTTGTTAGAAAAGCAAATTCTAGGGCTCACCCCCGTAACTACTGAACTAGAAAATCTGTGGATGGGCCCAGGGATGTGTATTTTAAGGAGCCTTGCGTGTGATTTTCATGCACACTCACTTTTGAGAGCCACCGTCTCAGAGGATACGCTTTCCCGAGGTCTGAACAGCCAGTCTCTGTGGCTGCCTCACCATAGTTCAGAGGACAGTCCCCGTGTCCTTACCTGGGTGAGTTGTGTGTGGCTCCCCTCAAGTAGACAGCTGTCCACACTTATTGCGCTTCTTTCTGCAGGATACATCCTCACGGTTTCTTTGGCCCACCCTGCATTACCTGAAATGATTCCTTAGTGTTTGTCTCACAGTCATCAGACAACCTGGCTTCAGATCTTAGTTCTGCTACTTATCAACTGTGTGGCCCTGGGAAGGTCTTGACCCCTCTGTGCCTCAGGTGCCACATCTGGAAAGTGTAGTAGTCCCTGTGTTGGTCCGTTTCTGCTGCTATAGCAAAACACCTTAGACCGGGTAACTTACAAAGAACAGACATTTATTTCTAAAGGCTGGGAAGTCCAAGATCAAGGTGCTGGCATTCAGTGTCTGGTAAGGGCCTCTTGCTGCTGCCTCTTCATGTGACAGAAGGGGTTAAAAAACAGCAAAAGGGACAACCACTGTGTCCCCAAATGGTGGAAGAGATGGAAGGGCCAGGCTGCTCTCTGACTCCTTCTATAAGGGCATTAATCTCATTCATGAGAGTGGAGACCCCATGCTTTACTCACTTCCCAGAATGCCTCACCTCTTCATACCATCACCTTGGGGTTTAAGTTCCAATGTGTGAATTTTGGAGGGGCACATACACTCAAACCATAGCGGTTCTCATCTCTCGGTAAGTGTTTCAGAAACTTTGCTGCGTGTTGGAATTACCCGAGAGTCTTTAAACACATTGATGCCTACTCCCAGCCCCAAATACTGTGATTGGTTTTGGGCGTGACCTGTGCGAGGAAATGTTTAAACGCTTCCCAGGTGCAGCCAAGTTTGGGCACCACTGTCACAGACCGTTGTGAGGAAGAAGTAGCTGACTGTGGTTGACCCTTGTGAAATGCTTGGAAGAGTGTGCCTGGCTGGCACGTAGCAGGTGCTCGTGCGTCTGCTGAAGGAGGCGGCGATGGTTTTGTGATGGGAGGAGGAGGCAGTGGCCCCGTTTCCGTTGTCGAGTGAGTGCTTGTTCAGTGGGGAACACATGTCAGCGTGGAGGTCTCCTGGTGGTCCTTTCTTTTGGTCTGAGAGTTGGGAAGTAAAATAGGTCTGCCTGCACATCTGATTCTCTAAGCTTCCGCCAGGCGAGGATGTGGACGATGATGCTGGTAACGCAGAATGCAGACTTCCAGCGCTGGGCACTATTTCCATCTCCTCTGTGTGGTTAAAACTTGAATTCTTAGAATAGCCAGATTCTAGAATCATGCAGTGCCAATGCTTTACTGTGTGAATGGGGATGTTAATGTGACCCGGGTGCCTGCCTTCTCCAGTCAATCATTTCTACGTAAATGCCAGTTTTCGAACACACCCCATCCATCTCTAGGCTTAGTGTCTTTTTGGCAACTGATCTGTCTTCTAAAATCTAAATGTCATTATGTTATAAATTATGTATTTCTGAACATTATTTGGAAGAATGTATAATCTTTTTGCATATCTTACCCTGTCATAAATATTCATTCCACCTTCATTCATTGTTTTACTCATTCACCCAATGTCGATGAGCACCTGCTTTGGACCATGCACTGAGCTAGCAGTCTTACTGCTTTCCTGCTGTGGGAGACAGCATGTTTCTCTGTCAGCGTATGCAAAGTATTTCTTTTGGTTGTGATTTGTAATGGTAGCCTTCTCTATTTCTGTCTCTTTTAGTGACATAATTACGCAACTTTAATAATAGAACATCTGAAGGACATTTTTCATGTTGACTTCACGGGCCTTCTTTGAACCCTGCTGAGATTAATTAAATCAAACCCCATGCGACAATTATCCTAAAATATCCTGATAAGTTATTAAAACAGAGTTTGCCCAGGACCGTAAGACCTTGAGTAAGTGACCCATAGCATAGTGCCCTTGCAATGAAACCTTGCAATGAAATCCAAGTTTAAGTTCTTTCAGTTTTTAGGTTCTTTTAGTCCTGGGAGTATGTGCAAATTAATTCTATAAATGAGAAATATATGTGACTTCATATCTCTAGTTTATGATTTGTTCTCTTGTGGAAAAGTTAGGTTATGGTTTTGGTTTTGTTTTGCTGTTCAGGCTTGGAAGTAACTGAGGTTTACGGTTAGATCGGCCCTAGTGCATTTAAATGTGTGTTGCAAATGGAAATAATTGATTCACTATATTTGTTCTGCTGCTTAATTCCTAAGCAAAAATCTACCACTGGGGCCACTTTTGTGTAGCCAGCACACAAGCAGCTCAGTATTATGGTAAAGACTCCATTGTGTGACTCTCACCATTATCACTCCCGTTACCGCGGACTGAATAGGGTTTAGAAATACAGGCCTTCAAAGGACTCGCCCTTGCTTAAATGTTGCATGGATGCTTCTGAAATAACATCCCTCAAGCCCTCATTCAAACAAAAAAGGAGGAAGGGGATGTATTAATATCTGAAGCTTCAGTTATATTCAAAAGGATTATATATTTAAATAAGAAAAAAATTGCATTTTAATTTTAAAAAACTTGAGGTTAAGTCATTGAAAATATACTAAAAAAAAAACCCCCCAAAACCAAAACCCACCACAATATTCCTTAAAAGGGTGTGTTTTAACATCTGCCAGCCTTGCTTTCTATGCTTTTTCTACCTTTGACTTTTCTAAAACAAATCCGAAATCCCCAGAGTGGACTGCTGAGCTCATCTTACTGAAGAGCCTGCTTGTTTGGCCAAGTTAAGTTCAGTCCTGGCGCTGAGGTGTCGTAGTGTCCCCAGGCCACTCTGGTTTCTTGCACTTCCTAGAAAAGGCTTGGGCTCTTCACTCCGTTGGGTCCCAGTTCCAGGTCTTGGCTGTGGTCTCGTCGGGGGCTGGGGGAAGCGGTGCTCTCTTGCTCCAGTGGGATGTGGAATGAGCTGCCGACCACGGAAAGTCCCCCATCGAGTCCAGTCTTAGACTCCAGGTCTCACCACGTGAATCAAACAGTGGGATTCCGAAAAAGGACAGTGTTAGCTTATTTTAAGCATTTATTTTTTCATGACAAGCTGTGGCAAGATGCGAGTGAGAAGACTGAGATAGAAACTCGCGGCTTGTGGACTCGATCTGTTTGGGTTGTATTTGTAGCATTGCCGACCTCTGTTCTCACCGGCCTGCGGCGTGGAGCTAAATAGCTCTGCTAGATGTTGAGTCACCTGAAGGCAGATAGACACCTTCCCCAGACTCGGCCCTTGAGATGCTGTGGGACCCTGTAACGCCCCCTCCCCAAGGCCACCTTGGCTCCCAGAGCATGAAGATGCAGTCTGGGGGTGGGGGTGGGAGGTGGCGCAGCACATTTGCTCCCAGTGTGAGTCTCAGCAGTAACCCACGTGGCACTCTTCTCTTCCTTGTCCTTCTATTGTCACCTTCTCTCATTAAAACTCTGCAGAGTGGGAGGAGAGCAATGAAGGTAACCTCTTCTAGACTTTTCTTCCTAGCCTAGAACCTTCTGTTTCCACAAAGTAGGGCTCAGGAGAAACGAGAAGGCACAGGTGACTCAGTGGGTCCCTCCCCTCCTCTCCTGTCTGGCTGCTCTGCCTACAGGTCACCTGTGCCTCTTAAGAACAAATGCTCAGAGCTTGGAGAATGCCTTACACTTCTGTGGCATGAATGCCTTCCCTCTGACACAGAGGGAATCTCGTAGGAGGGACCCAAGAACTCTTCCTGCTTTTTCTAATCCTTATTTTAGTAAAATCTGACTGCTTCATAGCAAGTGCTCACCCTTATTGTGTGCTGACCCAGAAGCCTTCAGGCGCTACACAGAAGCAGGAATGGTTTGGCATTGCAAGGTCCCATCTTCAGTTCATCACATTTTAGGTCTTGAATGTGTACAGGTGTATGGGTCAAATCATGTAATACTAATACTATAGCTACCGCCTAAATGTGTCCGATTTGGTACCATAGTTTCTTAAATTTCCACACTGGCATATCTGAAGGAAGTTTATCACATTGACTTCCTGGGGGCTATTTTTAAGCCTGCTGAGATTAATTAAATAAAACCGCATGCTGCAATTCTTCTAAAGCATAGGGGCTTATTAAATTTCAGTGCATGCTGGACCGCTGAATTTGAGTCACCTGAGTAGATGATTACGTCTTTTGTCGATGGCCTGCTGCAGGAGTCTAAGATCCTTTATACATTTCTGTGGGTGGACACTGCTAGTCTCTTGCAGTTTCACTTTCGCTCTGGGGTGAGGAATCCCTCCAGGAAGAAGGAAGTGCCCGCCAGCAGGGCCAGCCTATTTTCCAGGCTTTCCTGGAGAGTCTTCCCCTCCACTCAGTGCATCTCTGTTGTCCTCAGGTTAGAACTTTTGAAGAACACTTTGTATCAACTGGAACGCTTTCTTCTGAGATAGTGTGTATCTCTGCAGATCAGTCTGGGATAAGAGATCGCTGTGATAGGAGCCTGGTTCCGTGGACGGGTTCCTGGGCCCTCGCTCCCCTGCACCGGGGCAGCCACGGCTCTGGGTGCACTTCCAGGGCAACCGAAAGACCTGGGAAACGCTTTCATCATTTTTGAGAGAGGATTTAAAAAAATAAACAACAACTCTTCAAAGCGTCCGTTTGTATTGTTGCTTCTCCGAACAGCAGAGTGTTCTTTGATGTGATTGCTGTACGGAGAACTGGGTGGGCCAGTGACCGGCCGCACATGCATGGCTGTCTCTTCCTTGGACAAGCTCATCACTGCGCGGTTCAGAGAGAACTCGCGTGGAACGAGGATGGCTCTTGTGCCATCAGAGTTCGAAGGCAGTTGGAAGGCAGTGCCCATGGCTGCCTCCTGTCTTCCGCGCCGCCCTTTTTGCAAGCGTTGAGGGAAGTTAGTGGAGCAGTGACCCTGATCTCAGAACCTGCAGGGCAGATCTGACAACACCTGCTGCTTTCAAGGGGAGGCTGGAGTGAGATGCCACCGCGTGTGTCTCACGCATGGATTTATGACGACAGTAGCCTCATCCCGTTTCCCTCTCACAGTGCGATGCAGATGCCAGTGGCAATGCCAGGAGGGCCGGGTGAATGGTTTCAAAGGAAATGGGGCAGAGGCCTGGTAATTACAAATGGCCGCATGGGGAGGTGGCCCGTGTGCTTGCTGATGGACGACTGGGTTGTCTGTGCTGGAATTCAGACAGACTTCTGCATTTGTCCTTGGCTCTCCTGCTGAACCTGTCTGTATAGATCAGTGGTGAGGTTTGGATATTCAAGAAAAAGTCTCTGTAAAATAGTTCTGAACTTGTGTATCAGGGTAATACTAGCATCATAAAATGAATCAGGAAGTGTTTCCTCTGCTTGCATTTCCTGGGAAAGATATTGTAGAATTGGTGTTAGTTCTCCTTAAACATTAAATTCCTCAGTGAAACCACCTGGCCTGGAGATTTCCTTTTTGGGAGTTTTGAAATTACAAATTCGGTTTCCTTAATTGTCTAGAGCTGTTGAAGTTATCCATTTCACCTGGTATGAGTTGTAGTGGTTTCTGTTTTTTGAGGTAGTGGTCCATTTTGTCAAAGTTGTCAAACTGATGTGGGTAGAGTTGGTCGTATTACTGTGTTGTTGATGTCTGCAAGGGCTGTAATGATATCCTGTTTCATTCCTGATATTGGTATATAATGTCTTCTACCTTTTTTTTCTTTGCTAGTTTTGCTAGAAGTCTGTCAATGTCACTGATCTTTTTGGAGAACAACTCTTTGTTCAGTAGATTTTTCTCTATTGCTTTCTGTTTCCAATTTCTTTTGTATCTGTTCTTACCTTAATTATTCTTCCTACTGCTTGCTTTAGGTTTCTTTTACTCTTTTTCTAGGTTCTTCAAATGGGAGCTTAGATTATTGATTTGAGATGTTTCTTCTTTTCTTATGTATGCATGTATCGTTAAATGTATTTTTAAAAATTTCTCTTTAGACTTCTGTTTTGGCCTGCGGATTATTTATTTTATAGAAATGTTTAGTTTCCAAGTGTTTGGAGATTTTTCTGTTACCTTTTTGTTACTGGTTTCTAATTTAATTCCATTATGATTGGGGAACACATTGTGTAAGATGTAGGTTCTTTTAAATTTGTTGAGGTTTGCATTATGTCCCAGGATATTGGTCTATCTTGATATACGTCCAGTGGGCACTTGCAAAGAATGCCGTTTAAGGGTGGAGTGTTCTATAGCTGTCTAATCCCGTTGGTTAGTGGTGTTAGTCCTGCAGTGGGGTGTTTTGTTGTAGTGATGTTGGTAGTGATGTTTGTTTTTTGTTTCTTGTTTTTGTTTTTTTTGACAGGGAAAGGGGAGTAAAGATTGGACAGCAGAGAATTTGAAGTCATACTGTCCAGTGAAAATAGGTTGGCTAAAAGTCCACATTGCCAATTTAGGGAAATTTTGACAGTCAACTAGGAAGAGAGAAGAGTTAATATTCTTTTGATAATTTAGGGAGCAGAGAGGGCCATTTCATTTCAGCGTCATTTTAGAATTAGAAAATCTGAAGAGAGTCAAGGTTGATCTTGAAAAACAGAGGCCGACAGCTAAACTTGCCAACTAGGACTGGAGGAAAAGGATGTGTTTCAAGGATGTCTAGATTGCTTCTTGTTGAGTAATATTTATGAATTAACCACCTTAAGGTTTACTAAGTACTTACTCAGTCATTAGTTTAATTAGACCCAGAACAGGGAAATGGATTTTTTATATAAAAGCTAGCTTATTCATCTATTCTAAACAATTTGTTGACTGCTTTCTCTGTTGCAGACATAGTGCTAGTCCTTGAGGATGTGGAGAGATATGGATCTAAGTATCTTTTTTCTTCTCCCACAGAGGAGAAGCTTAGAAATCCCAATGGCTTCTGTAGAGAGTGATTACTAGGAAACATGCGTAAATTCAACTTTGAAGATTATTTTAGTTTCAGATGCTGTAGCTTAAATTTGAAAAGCGGTATTAAAAATGCTTTGCAGAAAAACTACTCCGTGTTTCATTACATGGTTACACAGTCACTCTCAATTCAAAGTTCAATTCAAAATACAGTGGTTTTGCACGTCTCCTGTGTGCCAGGCGCAGAAGAGGGTGCAGGGGCTCTGAGTTTGCTGGTGTTTGTCTCTCTTAAATCTGATTGTTATGAAGACAGGGGCCAAGTATAAATTTCTTAGGCTTTAGATCCATATTTGTTTTATTTCTTAAGAAATGGAAGCCTCCATGTAGTCTGGAAAAATTCATTTCCATCTGTCATTTCATAACACAACTTTATAAGGACTGGCTACACTTCATGTTGAACTTAAATATTAGTACAAGCAGATCCGGTGTCAGCTCTGAAGTGACCTCATGTGTTGTAAACACACCCTTGGTTTAACCTGTTTTACCAGGTACAACTCCAGAAGGGCACCAGAGACCTTGGTCTATTACTTTTCGTGCAATACGTACAAAACGTTAGAAAGTGCAGCTAAGTAAATCATAGTATTTGCTCTCTCTTTTCCCCATGACATCATCATTTTCCTTTTAATATCTGCTTTTCAGGTCACAAGAACATGTTGTTTTCCCAGGCCACCAGGTCCTTTGATTAATGGAGCCAGGCGAGTCCAAGGACAGGCTAGGTATACTGGGTCCTGGCACGAGTCCCAGAAGTGACCCTCAGGCGGTCTTCTTTCTCTCACCTTGGGGCTGCTTAATTTTCTGTGTTTTCTGTGACAATGGAGCCTGGTAGTCCTCTAAAGAAGCTCCATGTATCTAAATAAATAATAAAATGATTGGTTGATTTGCTATTAATTGTTAATAGGTGACAAACTCATCATGCCGTATTATGTCATTTTGTTAACAAACCTCCTTCTTTCTCCTTAGTATTAATATAAAAAGAAGTTGAAAATTGTGTTGTCTATTCAGCTGCTTTATTATTCCTTAATTAATCAAAATGTAGTGGACATCACCACTGCTTTACTTCTGGATTTTTAAGTGAAGTCTCTCCGTTCTTAAATACTGAAAATGAATTCCATTTTTAAAAAGTCCCTGTGTAGGATGAACAAGGCATGGGTACTATCTAAGTCTGTTCAGGCTGCTGTAACAAAATACCATAGACGGGGTGGCTTAAATAACAGAAATTTGTTGCTCGCAGTTCTGGAGGCTGGAAGTCCAAGATCAAGGCGGCGGCAGATTCAGTGTCTGGTGAGCGCCCACTTCCTGGTTCGTAGACGGTGCTGTCTCGCTGTGACCTCACGTGGTCGAAGGGGCAAGAGGGTCTCTCTTGGGCCTGTTTTGTAAGGGCACTAGTCCCATTCAGGAGGGCTCTGTCCCCATAACCTAGTCACCTTCCAAAAGCCCCACCTCCTCATACAGCCACCTTGAGGGTTAGGATATCAACATATGAATTTTTTTTTGTAAACTGAGGGTATCTGCTCCAGATTAACATATAACTTTTCAGGGGACATAGAATTCAAACAGTAACAAGTGCTATCAAACTGAATCCAGAAGCCAATGCTTGTCACCTCTGAGCATGCTCTTGGAAAATGTTTATTAAGAGTAATTTATATTCCATCCAGTCTGCTAAAGGGAAAAGAAAAAAGAGTAATTTATTGAGCTGCATTGTGATACGGCTGCAGTGAATGAGCAGACATCATTCTGATACATCTGGGGAACGTCCGTCTCTGTTCTTACTGTAAGAGCTTTTTTGACTATACTCTTATGCTATCACTTCTATACAGTTATTAACAGTACTAATAAGAAGTACCCTAAGAAATGAGCTTACTATGTGCCATGCATTGCTAGAGAGGCATTAATGCATATAAGAAAGGTGAGCAAATTGAGAATCAGAAAACGTAAGTAATGACCCAAGCTGACCGGGTCTAGCTAATGGCCAGGCTGAGACTGTAACCCAGCGTCTTGCTACTGTATCATTCCTGCCTGTTTGCCTTCTGTCTAGATTTCAGAATTGACACCACAGCAAAGCAACTAGCCTCATTGTTTTCTTTTCTAACAGCTTTGTTGACATGTAATTGACATATCACACAACTCATCCTTTTGAAGTGTACAGTTCAGTTGTTTCAGTGTGTCCACAGACTTGTGCAGTCATCAGTTACCGTGGTCAATTTTAAGACATCTTCATCACCCCATAAAAGAAACTCTGTACTCATTAATAGTCGCTTCCCATTTTCCCCTAAACTCCCAGCTTTAGACAACCACTGATCTGTAGTCTGTGCCTATAGATTTGGCTATTTTAGACATTTTACATAAATGAATGCACACAATGTGTGGCCTTTTGGGTCTGGCTTCTTTCACTTGGCATAATGTTTTAAGGTTCATTCATGTTGTAGCGTGGATCAGTACTTCTCTTTGTTGCTGAATAATGTTCCATTGTATGTGTATGCCACATATTTATTCATTCATCAGTTGATGGACGTTTGGGTTGTGTGTACTTTTTAGTTATTATGGATAATGCTACCATGAACATCTGTATACAAGTTTTTGTGTGGACATGTGTTTTCATTTTTCTTGCGTATATACCTACGAGTAGCATTGCTGATTCATGTGGTAACTCTATGTTTTTGTTTTGTTTTGTTTGGGACAGAGTCTCGCTCTGTCGCCTGGGCCAGAGTGCAGTGGCGTCATCATAGTTCACTGCAACCTCAAGCTCCTTGGCTCAAGTGATTCTTCTACCGCAGCCTCCCGAGTAGCTGGGACTATAGGCACGCGCCACTACACCTGGCTAATTTTTCTATTTTTTGTAGAGATGTGTGTGGGGGGGTCTCACTCTTGCTCAGGATGGTCTCGAACTCCTAGCCTCAAGTGATCCTCCTGCCTCGGCCTCCCAGAGTGCTAGGATTATAGGCGTGAGCCACTGAGCCCGGCCAGCTCCCATTTCCCATTTTTTAATTGGATTGTTTACCATTTTGTTGTTGAGTAGTAAGAGTTCTTCATGTATTCTGGATATTTGACTCTTATCAGATATATGATTTGCAAGTATCTTCTCCCATTCTGTGGGTTCTCTTTTCAAGATTGTTTTGACTGCTCTGAGTCTCTTGAATTTTCTTATCAATTATAGGTTCAGCTTGTAAATTTATGCCATGATTTTGGTAGGATTGCATTGAATATGTAGATTCATTCGGGGCATGTTTCCATTTTAACAATATCAAGTCTCCAATCTGTGAATCCATTTATTGCGGTCTTCTTAAACTTCTTTCAACAATATTTTATAGTTTATGGAGTGTGAGTTCTAGATATCTCTTGATAAACATATTCCTAAGTATTTTATTCTTTCTGATACTGTTGTAAATGAAATTGTTTTCTTAATTTCCTTTTTGGGTTGTCCATTACGAGTATATAAAAAATGTGATTAATTTTTTTCCATGCATTGCTTAACGACGGTGTTATGTTCCGAGAAATGCGTTGTTAGGCAATTTTGTAGTTGTGTGAACCTCATTGAGTTCACACAACTCAAACCTAGGTGGTACAGCCTACCACACACCTTGGATATGTGGTATAGCCTATTGCTCCTAGCTGCAAACTGTACAGCGTGTTACTGTACTGAATACTGTAGACAATGGTGAGTATTTGTGCATCTAAACATAGAAAAGGTACAGTAAAAATACAGTATAAAAGTTAAGAAGTGGCACACCTGTCTAGGGTGCATACCGTGAATAGAGCTTGTTGAATTAGAAGTTGCTCTGGGTGAGTGAGTGAGTGTGAACGCCTCGGACGTTACTTTGTACAGCTGTAGACTTTAGAAACACTGTGTACTTACGCTATACTAAATTTATATAAAATTTTTTCTTTCTTCAAGAATAACCTTAGCTTACTGTAACATTTTTATTTTGTACACTTTTTAATTTCTTTCACTTTTTTTTAATAACACTTAGCTTAAAACACATATTGTATAGCTGTGCAAATGTTTTTTTCTTTATATCTTTACTCTATAAGCTTTTGTCTATTAAAATTTTTTTTCTTTTAGAACGTTTTTGTTAAAAACTAAGAAACAAACACACACGTAACCCTAGGCTTGCCCAGGGTCAGGATCACCAATATCACTGTCTCCCACCTCCACATCTTGTCCCACTGCAAGGTCTTCAGGGCAGTAATATGCATGGAGCTGTCGTCTCCTGTGGTAACAATGCCTTCCTCTGGATTCCCACCTGAAGGATCTGCCTGAGGCTATTTTACAATTAACTTTTTATTTTTAATAAGCAGGAGTATACTCTAAAATAATGATAAAAATATAGTACATTAAATACAGAAACCAGTAACATAGCTGTTTATTATTGTTATCAAGTATGTGCTGTACATAATTGTATGTGTTAGACTTTTATACACTGGCAGTGCAGTAGGTTTGTTTATACCAGCATCACTACAGACACAGGACAAGGTGTTGTGCTACAGTGTTAGGACAGCTGTGACGTCACGGGGTACCAGGACATTTTCAGCTACATTATAATTTTATGGGACCACCGGAGTATATGGGGTTCGTCATTCATCAAAATGTCTTTATGTGGAGCATGACTATATCTTTATCCTGGAGCCTCTCTGAACTCATTTATTAGTCTAATAGTTTTTTAGTGTTATCTTTAGTACTTTTTTTGTATAAGATCACGTCACATGCAAGTAGAGACATTAAATATAGTTTATTTCTTCCTTTCCAGTTTGAATTCCTTTTTTACTTTCTTGCTGAATTGTCCTGGATAGAACTTCTGGAACTATGTTGAATGGAAATGATGCCAGCAGGCATCCTTGTTCTTGATCTTGGGGGAAAAGTCTAGTCTGTCCACCATTAAGTATGAGGTCAGCCATGGCTTTTTTGTAGCTGTTGTTTATTAGCTTGAGGAAGTTCCATCTACTACTTGTCTATTGAGTGTTTTTATCATGAAGGGGAGTTTAATTTTTTGAAATTTTTTTTGTGTCTATTGAGGTGATCATTTTTTTGGGGGGGGTCTCTTTATTGAGATGGTATATTATATGAAATGATTTTCCAATGTTAAACCAACCTTGCATTCCTTGGATAGATCCTACTTGGTCATTGTGAATAGTAATTTTACATGTTTCTGGGTTTGATTTGCTGGTATTTTGTTTAGGATTTTGGTGTCTATATCCATAAGATACTGATCTGTAGTTTTCTACTCTTGTGATGTCTTTTTCTGGTTTTGTCATCAGGGTTATGCTGACGTTGTAATAGGGGTTTGGCGATGTCCTCTCCTATTTTGTCTTTTGGAAGATTTTGTGAAGAAGTTATATTTATTCTCCTTATTTGTTTTAATTTCTGAAAGGACCAACACAACTGGTTTTTATGCCATCATATCTTCCTTTCGCTTAGCCACTCAGATTTTTCATCTTTCATGGACGTACGGTTGGATCCTACCTCTTCCGTGAAGCTTTCTTTGATGATATTTCCTCTGAAGCTGCTTTTATTTCTGAACTTCTGTAGTCACTGCGTAAGGCCCAGTGGCGTATGTAATCATGCACTAGGTTGTCACACTCTCTGGGTTTCATGCTGGCTCCTTCTGTCTGCTCCACTGATGGTGAACTGCTTGAGGGCCGTGACCGGGCTTTCAGCTTCGCTTGAGTGTCCTGAGGTACCCAGCACTTTGCAATAAGGACCCATAGAACATTTTATTCAATTATGTAGATTTAAAGACTCTGAAAAATCTTATTCATGATTTCCTAGTGTTGTGTATGAGTATCTCCAAATCAGGTAGACATTAAGAAATGTCTTCATATGAATAAACATCTTTAGGTACTTTATGTATCTGTGTATATGTAAATATTTACACAGTCATATGAGTAATGACTATGCACATTATTTCAAACATAGGCCTAAACATAGTTAAAAGAGAATTTGGGAGGCAGTATTCCTGGATTTCAGTCCTGGCTTTCTCATTTTGGGTTAAATACCGGACTCAGCCTTGCCGTCAGGCTGCTTTCTCATACGTAACGTGGAAATTAGTGTGAGGACTAGAATGAAATATATAAATTATCTAGCCCAATACTTCATGCTAGTAGGCACTCAATAAGTAATGACTAACAATTGATGACTTAAGCTCCTTTTAAATTATTCACCATATTCTAATATTTATATTCTAACATTCTAGTATTACCTGTGTTCTCATAGTAATTTGAAATAATAGATGAATTGGTTCAAAGTCTTTGATTTTGTTTGATGGGTGAGTAGCTGAAATTTTAAAATTCTCATTAAATTCTTTGACAAAGGAGTACTCTACTTTCCCTTTTAATTCTTTGGAATTTGACCTGTTGTTAACGACTGTCATTTTTCCTTGGCCATAATTATTGTGAGTTCCTGAGATTGTGCCTTAAAGTGTGGGCTCCGGGCTCGGATAGCCTGGACCGCCGTGCAGACCTCCCCACGCCCTCCTCTGTCACATGCGGATAAGTCTCTGCTTCCTGGGGTCCTTCTGAGGATTCAGAGAGACTCAGCAACAAGCACTCAGCACAGGGCCTGGCGTTCAATGAGTGCTGTATGTTAAGTAATTGTGTTTTTTATATACTCCTTGTCTTCAGCACCTCATATGGTGTCTGGCACACAATAAATGTTTGAATGAAACGTTTTGTTGAAATTATTAAACTAATTGTGGAAAACACAACTCGGAATTTATTTTTTTTTCTTTAGGAAGGATTCTTGCATTGGGAAGGAGGCCTGGCTGGGTGAGATTGAACACCTGTTTCTGGGTAGGCTGAGAGCCTTAGACTTGGGAAAGATCCTTTTACGCCAACATCAGTTTATAAATGGGATGATCGAGGCTGCAATGCTAGGATTTTATGGTTATATGGTTATTCTTCCTTAGGGGATGTCCCTTAATTTTTAAAAGTCTTCATTTCTGTTAATTTTGTTCTGCTAGGGTTAAATATGTTTAGCTGTGCAGATTTTATCAGTGTTAGAAAAACTCAGTATGTTGTTCCATTTCATTAGTCAGGCTACACAAAGCGAGTCCATTAAGCCAAACCTGATGAAACCAAAGGCAGCTCCTGTAGGGAACACAGTGGCATTGCTCACAGTGGCGGCATCGGTGCCCATGGTGGGTTATTGGCACGCAGGGCACCGTTACTTTTACTGGTGCATTTGGGGTGGGAGCATGCGAAGCTTCTGAAGAGCTGCATCTGCTCACGTGTGTTTCTTGTTCACGTAACTTGCTAGGAAGGTTGTGACGAAGCTTGCTTCATGGCAGAATGCCCTCAGTGTGGTACAGTCACACTTGGCGGGTGCTGATTGTTATTTCCAGCACGCTCTGAGTCTAAATTTTCTCATCTAATTTTCTTCCGTTTGCATGTTGAAGTGTTTTTGGCAAAGGGCTGAATTTTTCAAATATAAAATCACACAAATTGAACATACCTTTTTTAAAATATAAGTCAAATATAGCACACACAGGTTTCCTTCAGGATGGACGTTAATTGTTTGCTACTTCCCTCTGGACAACTGCCGAGAAACCCAGCCGAGACCGAACGGCAGAACCGGGAACGCTGGACAGGGACATCATCGCACCTTTGACTTCGTGCACAGAAAGGCTCAGTGTCCCGGGGCCGACTCTCTGTGTGGAAAGTTTCCAAAGAGGTGCAGGTGGAGGCTTTCATTGCTTTATCTCCCCGTCATAGCGGTGGCCTTGCCCGTCAGCACCCCTGTGCGGAGCGGGGCGGAGAGGTCAGTGGATTCTGCACCGAGGCTGGAGATTTGGAGGCTCCTTCTCATTTTGATTTTGCCCTGTGTGATTTTTTAAAATAATTCCGGAAGCGTCCTCTGACACAGGGCCACACGGTGTTTTGCACATGTTGGTTCATTTCCTACACACAACACATTGAGCAGACGCTATTTCGCCGAAACTCAGAGAGATGAGGGAAGTCACCCTGCAGAGCTGACTTCCTTCCCAGGACTGCTGTGAGAGGAAACTTGGGATGAAGCGCATGGTGAGGAGTTACGAGACTTCTGCGGGGTTTTCTGTGTTTGTGCCGTGTGCCGACTGCTGTGTTTGAATGACTGACTTTGAATAAATAGGTGTCTGGGGTCAGTGCTTGCTGAGAATGACTTGTTTTGAAAAGTCAAGGTTAAAGTCGTCCAGATGTTGAAATTCGATACAGAAGATTCTCGGGGAAAAGTTTTTAGCTCTGTCCTGAACCCAGGTGGCCAGTTTGCTTTTCTTTTGTACCCAGAACTCCTGAGCTCAACGGAACCGGCAGCTGTGGAGTGGGCCCAGGGTGGGCTGAGCAGTCACCAGCCCAGGAACGTGTGGCCACCAGCGAATGCCTCGCACGTTTGGGCATTCGGGGAGAAAGCTCACACGCACAGCCAACCGAATCGCAAAGATTATCACTTTTTTTTTTGGTTGTTGTTGCCAATCTTGGTTTTTCTAGAGTGTATATTTAACTTGTTGATTTTTTTTCCCCCTCTGATGTGTAATTGTTGTTGTAGATTAACTTAATGCCAGGCAACAGCACGAACTTACAAATCACAGCGGTGGGTTTTTGTATTCTGTGCAGGACAAAGTTCAAAGCTCTGGCAGTTTCGTGGTCTGAGCTCTCCTGCCAAGTGGCTGGACCTAAAATAAAACCATGCCTACTCTGTAGTGGCATTTTCAGGACTTGAAAAGGTAAGATGGGTCCAGATTGTTTGTTTAAAATAGTTCTTTTGTTACCTTGATGAAAATCAGAGTTAGAGGAAAATCCATTGTTTTATTATTCTGAGTTTGAGGTTATAAGTGGTCGAGTCTACAGAAAGTGACCGCTTCTTTACTGTTCTAGAATCTGAGTGGATATATTGGTGGCTCCTTGGGAAATCGCCTGCGCCTTGCAGTGTGGGCCTGGGAGCCAGCGTTTGGAAAAGTACATGCATGTACCGTTGCATTTCATTCTCCTGGGGATCTGCTCCGTGACTGTATTTATGGCCGGTTTGGGCACTTCCCCACTGTATGCAGTTCCTATAAGCCTTTGCTAATAATGAGGACCCGAGCACCGTCCTGGGATGTGTGTTTGCGGAGCTGGGTAGATGCTAGTTTGCATTACAAAAGACCGTACAATAAACACGTTTGTTTGTAACAGTGCCCGCCACACGTGACGGGCCCTCAGCAAAGTTTAATGCTTGCTTTATGAAGGATTTTTCTCACAGGGCATTTCATTTATTAGCAAAGTGCTGCCATGAGCTTGATTTTTAAAGGCCTATAATTTAGATTTTCCTGATTCAAGGCTATGATGTATTCTAAAGCTATCTGGAGATCCATTTAGGGAGAAATAAACCTTTGCAGAGAACTTA
>CAUYRT010010270.1:0-10482 GCA_963574885.1 Lepilemur ruficaudatus
TTTTTTTAAATTTCAGCATATTACGGGGGATTAGGATATGGTAAAATGTTATAGTACAAAAAAGGTTATACAAAGTAAAATATGTATATACTAATGGAAAAATTTGACAAATATTTACTCTGGCTCTATCATGTATGAGGTACTAGTCATTTCAAGTAATATAAACACAAGCACACAACAACAAAAACCCTCCAAATTATAAACAACTATTCATAAAACTGAAAACGCATAGTGCTAGATAAAAGAAAAGTAAGTTGAATAGCACTATTATCAGCATGGTCTGATGATAAAAAAAAAAGTTCTGCATGATAGAAAATTGATTCACGATTTTAAAACTTAATCATGTAGCTATATCTTCTTTGTGAATTTTTTTTTTTTTTTTTTTTTGAGACAGAGTCTCATTCTGTTGCCCCGGCTAGAGTGCCGCAGCATCAGCCTAGTTCACAGCAACCTCAAACTCCTGGGCTCAAGCGATCCTTCTGCCTCAGCCTCCCTAGCAACTGGGACTACAGGCATGTGCCACCATGCCTGGCTAATTTTTTCTATTTTTGGTACAGACGGGATCTCGCTTTTGCTCAGGCTGGTCTCGAACTCCTGCTTAAAGGATTCACCCACCTTGGCCTCCTAGAGTGCTAGGATTACAGGCGTGAGCCACCGCACCCAGCAGAAAAATATTTTTTTAAGTGAAGTAAAAATGATTATTATAACAAGAATGGAAGTTTATTTGGCTTTGCATAGTCAGTTTCTATCACATATATACTGAAATCCCTTTTCTTTGAAATTCATATTGTTGGGTTATAGTTGTCTGTGCTTAGTTCTTGGAGTGCTCTTGGCCAAAGAGTGACCAGGCACACCAAAGTAAGGCAAGCACAAGGTAAAGCTTATTGAGTAAAGTAAGATATATTTGCCACAGACAATGCACAGACCTCCTGTCATAACATGAGTGCTTTGGTAATGGTCGGGGGTCTTATTTTATAGTATCGGATTTGGCCCTCCTCATGGTTCAGATGTTACCACTGAACCACTTTTAAGGACAGTTAATGACATGATAATTAGCCTTAGGTTACTCTAGATCATTCTCCATATTCCATTGTGCCTGAGCTGCCTGGTGCTTAAATTGCCACATTCTTTTTCAGATTAACAAGGCATTCCTTCTTCTTCCCAGGTGTGGCAGTTGCTCAGGGTAGGATTAAGGTGGGGCAGCACCAAGACTCACAGGGGCCTTTGTCCCCAGGACAGGGGGAATCACTTAGTATCTACTTAACAATGCTATAATAATTAAATACATAAACAGGAAGAACATATGAAGATATTTATATATCGTGTTAGTTAACCTGTTTTATTCCAATTATTCTGTAACACACACATATCTGTATCATCTATTTATCTATCCATCTACCTATACTTTCTACTTTTCCAGTTTATCAGAACAAGATCTTAAATGCAAACACATATAGTCATTTTCATTTACACTGACTTCCAAATTTATGTTGAACAATTACTGATGTAAAATAAAATTTGGACTGAATAAATTAAATAAGCAAGGAAGACTTTATATAAGACTATTGCAATAGGGGATAGGGATTTTTCTTCAACTGCATTGAAACAAGAGGCAGGAGAAATGTTAAACACAGGAGTGAACTAGTAGAAAAGTATTGGAAGAATTTGGGGGGGTTAGACCATATGTATTTCTAACTGTTGCTTTTGGAAGTTAATCTCTTGCCTTCTCACAGTGATTGGCAGGGAGAAGGACTATTTTTGGATGATTATATTTCAAAGGGATGGCTCCCAGGTCCTTGAGAAAGACATTCCTGGCTTGTAGAAGATTTACATTTCAAAGAACCAGAGAAAGAATTTACAATTGCAAGTTTTCTAAAGTAAATGCTCTAAGAAAAGCGGAGGTCAGGGCCTACAGTCAGAAAGAAACCTTTATAAAATTTAATCAAGCTGAGGGGATCATTAAGGCCATCTTGTTTGGTCACTGAGCTGGCTAATAATATCTCCATATTATTTCTGTATTTAGCTCTGAGTTTTACTTGACCTTGATTATCCTACAATCAGACCAATGTCTATTCTCTAGGGTCCTATTTCTATATTTTTTTAAGATCCGAGTCAAAACTTTTCATGTTCAGTCTTTAATTTATGTTGACAATGTTTTCCAAATAATATCTTTTTCTTCACTAATTGGTCCAGGTAGATTAATTTGGAATCTAATTTCCCAACTGCTTTTTGTATTGCTGTAATAATCAGAGTCATGTCAACCACATATTTTTGTAAAAATCATGGCTCCTTGTACTTGTTTGTTTTAAAAACCAAGAAAACAGTGTAAGTGTGTATCTATTTTCAATAATTCAAACACATTAGAAGAAAACACAGAAAGTAAAAAAAAAATTCAGGACTCAAATCCCTGGTGAGAAAAATAGGCTTTAGGAAATTCAAATATCATTACAAAAATCAAGTCTATTCATATCGAAGAGAACTTTGCCTGATTAATTTACTCAATAAATGTTTATTACTAACCTCTTATATGTCAGCACTGTCTTAATGCTCAGTATATATTCCAGTAATAAGAAATAAAGCATACATGAATAAATAAACTATTTAATAAAAATATGATTTATGAGGAAAGCGTATAGCAAGTCTGGTGGTATATGATATGGAAAAGGTAATAGACAGAATGAGCTCACAACTAAAGTAGAGTTCTAGTACCACTTTTTCATGGTTTCAACTCTATTAATAAACTATTCATTGTGTTCATGCATCATTTTTCTGATTTCATCTAATTTTTTATCTGTTTCATTGAGCTTTTTTATAATTTATTTTGCATACTTAAATCAGGCAATTTGTAGATCTCCATTTCTTTGGGATTGGTCACTGTGGCTTTATTAGTTTCCTTTGATGTCATGTTTGCCTGATTCTTCATTATACATGGAGCCTTGTGTTGTTCTCTATGCATTTGAAGGAGCTAATACCTCTTCCAGTCTTTTACAGAGTAGTTTCAGCAACTAAAGTCTCTTAGTCCACAGGCTCATGGGCTTGCTTCCAGTATCACAGTCAATCAGGGTTAGAGATAGTTCATACAGCTGTTAGTAAGTCCACTGTGGGGTCCACAGACAGCAGCCTGTTATTATAAATTTAGGCCAGCATGGATCCTGTTTTGTCCCTGGGCACATGGGACTGCCTCCAGGACCTTGGTGAGTAGAGGGTGGCACTGGGACAATGGATTATTTCAGAGTATGAAGTTAGTTTTGTAGATTGCAGGCCTATTACCAGGTGCATGAATGAGTTTGGCTCCAGCAAGGGCCCTGAAAAAGTTCCCACTAGGTCACTGGGTGGGTCCCTAAGCAGACAGAACCGGCCCTAGGCTGCAATTAAGAGGGGCTGGAACTGAGTCACAGGGCTGCTTCATGGTCCACAGCCAAGACAGAGGTCTGCAGGCCTGCTATTGGGCATGAACAGGCAAACAGTGTTGCTGCATTGAGAACATGGCTCCTGGACAATGGCTAGGAAGAGCTAGTTTTTGGTTATGAGGCTTCATCAAACTCCATATGAAGCCAGGACAACATGCTTGCCTCTGGGGAAATTATATTAATTTTCTATGTCACTGATAGATATTTTTAGCCTAAAAATTATAACTAATTAGAATTTCAAATGTATTAATATTCATTGATTGTTTTCAAGTGTAAATATTTTAGTATTTATGTCATTTATATTTTTAGTCAGTGAATTTTAATGTGTTCTAATGATTTTTTAATTTACTAGGTTTTGATTATTTTATTGACTATAAATGATATTAGATTACAATTAAAATTTTGCTTTTTTAGTATATAGGCAGACTTTCTTTGTGAGCTTTTGCATACAATCCTTTTTTATGTTGGTAATAGAAAATGATGTACAATCTCCAATTGTTGACTGGATTAGAGGCCTACAGAAATTCATCAGGAGGAGCTTTTTGATTATATTGTTCAAATCTACTAGAGACCATGTTAATGTTTCTGTTTGTAATTTGAGTTTCTAAAAAGTGCATGTTATAATTTCTCTTTATGATCATATCATAAGTTTGTCCATTTATAATTGAAATTCTGAAATGTTTATATGTTTTGAAAAAACATCATTGGATTTATTATACTTTGAGATATTTTTGGTAAATTTTTGGTAATTTTTTTTTTAATAACTCAGTATAAACCCAGAATAAAGACCTTGGACAAATAGTTATGAATATGCATGAACTCAGTGGCTCTTATTCTATTAATTCTGTCTTAAAAATATATAGGTGTAGGGAAACAAGTCCTGTGGGTCAACTATGGCCCCCTGTTTTGTTTTTTGTTTGCTTGTTTTTTTTATAAATATAATGTTTTGGAGGATACAGCACTCCTATTTATTTATCTATTTTCTATGGTTTCTTAAGTACTACTATGGCAGTATTGTTTGCAACAGTAACCATGTAAACCACAAAGTCTAAAATATTTCCTGTGTTTTTACAGAAAAATGTTGTCAACCTTGCCTCAGAGAATAAACTTCAGATAAACATGAACTAATTAAAGAAGCCTTATCCTAGGGCCTAGGTAAGAGCATTGAATATGTTTACCTAATTTTTAAATTAATATGAAATTTATTTATTTTTTGAACCAAGATAAAAAGACATTGATGCATATTACAAAACAATATTTAAAGCTCTGTATGTATTGACAATGTGGAAATGAATTTTGGCAACGTGGAAATAAGAAAAATATACGAAAAGAAAGAATACGGGGAAATATGTTATCAGAATACGTTTATTGGTCTTATAAAGATAATAGCTGGGTATAAAACAATAACATTAGAAACTGGCAATTCAGGTATTAAAATTTAATTTTTGTTGTTTTTTTAATCTGTACAGCACAAGTTTATAATTTTACTTGTGATTAAAATTGTAGAATGGAGGAGAAGAAAGGGAAGAGGCAATGATTCCTCTAATATTGCTCATAGAATGAAATTGACAAAAATATATATAGAGAAATGACATGAAATCATTAGCGTAAGATTTACTACTAGAACAATAACGACAACAAAATTACCAAAAAAAATACCAAAGAAAAGAGAGATCCCCATTTTCAGGTTTTAAGGGAATCTTTTGGAATCCACTTAAACTGCTAGCATATAGAGGTGAATAGCTGCACTAACCTAGAAAGTCATGATTTATAATCAATGTAAAAGACAGTGAAAAAGTGAACCCTCTGGAGGAGGAGATCCTAAGGTGTATACCTGGTCTCTATTTTGCCTAAAGAGGAAGAGATCAGAAATGTGTCTCTCCGCTGCTTCATTTGAAGTGGCTGATAATTTGGCTAAATGACCAGGGCCTTAGAGGAAAAAAGATTGGAGGATTGCTCAAGTGTGGGTCTTGGAAAATGGGCATGACTGGATCTGTCAGAAAGGGTATATGCAACATATAAAGAGATTTGTGTTACATCTGAATGCTCACTCAGTAACGACGAGGCTCTCGACACCAGGTGGGAAAGATGACTTACTGTGTGGAAGTCGGTGTTTTTCTCAGCTCATCTAGTGTGTACGCAAAGAGTTCATAAACAAAATAAATACGTTATCAAGTGTGGAAATTTTATATAGACTCAACTAAATGAATTTTCCCCCTCAAAGGCTGAACTGTCGCCAATATCCAAAAGCAGAGATTAATGCAGAGGGTGCAAATGGCACCATTTCTCATTGGAGCAGTCACATAGTTGGCAGGTACATTATAGTAGATGGCTTTTCTCATGGATCATTTCTTATCACTGAAAAAGATACATATATTGGACATAGATGTGTGTCCTTTGCCAAAGTGCTCTGAAAGCCTTTCCTTATGTTGACTTAATGAATGCTTTATTTATATTGTGATCATAGGGAAGAGGTTTGGGGAAATTCTCGTTCACTGCTCTCAGAAGGAGCTTGCTGAGACTTGATCTCGAAGTTTTAGCCTCCAGTACTGTGTGACAACACATTTGTTGTTTAAGCCAACCAGTCTGTACACTATGGTACACCCAGTATTTGCTACAGGAGCCCCTGGAAACTGTTACAGTAAATGAAGATATGATGCCGTATTAATTTTCTTTTAAGTTTAATTAGGAGAAGAAGGGCATTTAGAAACGCTGAGTGGCAGGCTATTGTCTGTTAGTACTCATCACAATTCCTTTCTTTGCAAGCATTTGATTATACTACAGGGCCTGGAAAGCTCTCTTGCTTGAAAGTTTCCAGTTTAAATTTCGCCATTAAAAGACACTTGTGTAAAGATTTGGAAAGTGAAATAGAAGCCAGGTTAGCCCTTGCAGCAGTGGTGAGTAAGCACATTGGCTTTGACAGATGACAGATGTGAGGTTTTCCTGGTAGCTTATGGGCATCTTCTTCAAATCCCCCAGCTGGAGACTGCAGGCAGCTCATCTTATTCACAGTGGCTGCTGGTGATATCCGCACTGCCTGATTACTGCAACAGTAGTTATAGATTCCTTGACCTTCTTACCCCAACATTTCTGACATTATTTTAAGACTGTAATTCCCTGTATTACATCCCTGGTAGTTTGAAATACCTAAAGCCGTTTTAGTTTTCCTAAACCAAATACACATCCCATCGAACTTTGTAAGATAAATTAGAATTTAGAAACAGGAATCTTCACATAATCCAAAAATAATGAAAAAACTTTATAGAATATTACTATGAGAGCAAAATTGTTTGACCTTTAGGACGAAAGACCTATTTTATTCTCCAAAGACAAATACTAATTGGTGCTTTGCTTATTCTAGTTTCACATTGTACTATAAAATTGTGTGAAATGATACATATCACAAAGCATTAATGTGAGTATTTTGTCAACTACAGGTTGATAGTTCACAAAGCCCCATGAATTAACCTCAGTGGCAGGTTTCTGTCTCTCCAAAGTGATGTTGACTTACAAAGGAAGTACATTAGTTGGGTAGAAAATATTTTTCATGTTAGATTATTTTATGTGAAACAAACTGAGACTGCTGTCAAACTGATTTTATCTTCTAGAAAATTATGCTACATTTTCTATCACAATACAGACATTTATTATAGAAACAAAGTGAATCTAGTGCATAGTTGTCATAAGATAATAGCAACTCTTGGGATTACAGATACTTGGTTAAGTTTAGTATCTCTTACCACCTTAGGGACGTGGTTATATTATGACAAACATAGCCCTCCTCATTTCTTTTTAAAGTATATTATTAGTATAGCATTTTAATATAATTATATTTTAAGTTTAAATTTTCACATTGGAGAATTCTAGCTGTTCAAACATTTTAGAAGCCTTTTAGTCCTACTATTACTATAATACTATGTATTTCATAGATTGACTGTTACAGAGGCATTCTGTTAGCCGACATTCTTGGTCCCGGCAGCTATGTTTTCCATGAACTTCATGATTGTAAGGTCGGAATTTATTACAGAATTATATTCTGGCTGAATCCTTATCCAGAACATATATTCCTGATTAGAAATAGCTGCTATTAAAAACTCATTTCCAAATAATTCCAAATTGATGACGCTAGGACATACCTGAGTGAATTTGGGTGCTGCATTGTTCAGATCCCCATTAAGTCCAAATTCTCTCACAAACAAGTAGTCAATTATCATTAGGACTTTGTATGATGTAGAATAAATTTATAGGTTTGCATATGTATAATTAAGACTGATTTGTTTTAATCCCTGCCACAAAGACTTCTATATCAAAGTAGTATGCTTAGTGACATTGTAAAACTATAATAATTAGGCAGGTTTCAAGTTCAGTAACCTTGAAGATCACCTCAGCACAGTGTACTCCGTCTCTCCCAGTGATTGCAGATGTGAAATCTAAACAGAGCACACGGGGGAGTGATGGGAGGACTCTGAAAATAAATAAATAGCAGCAAACAAATTGATGAAATCAGAATTTGAAGTAACAGTGAATAGCAGTGAGCTTCCTTCTCCCTCCTGCCCACCTGTCACCTCTAAGTATTCCTCAATATGATCTCAAGGCAATCCAAAAACCTAGAATTGGACAGCAGCACAGTCAGAAAGAGTGCCAGGGGAAGCCTCTAGTTCAGGTTGAAGGTGAAGGAGAGGATTCTTCAGGCAAAGATCTGTGAGGCCTAAAACTGAGTTAGGGGGAAATTTCTCCATTTAAAAGACTGTATTGCCGAAAATCCGGACAAATACCACTGATGTTTTTCTCTTTGTATCTTCCTGCCATTTGATTTGGAATGAACTGTGATAAGGAAAGTTGTATGTTGGTGGGGTAGCGGTGACTAGAGCCCCAAATTTCCAGCTGAAAGACCTAAAAGAGGAAAATACCAAAACACTGTAAATACTAAACTAAGAGATAGCCCACTGCCCAGTTTCCTAAGTGGCTACTGGCTGGTGCACATGTAGAATAGGTCAAAATAGCACTTCAAAGCCTTTGAAAATTTAACTAACCATGTGGCTTGCCTGCCAAAACAAAATTATTAGCATTTTCTATATAAAGTAAACAAGACTCAGTACCTCATATTCAAAATAATATTAATATTTTTAAATATTAATGTTAATATTCTAAATCTCCATGATACAACTAAAAATACCAAAAGAAGATCCAGGAAAATCTCTACAAATATCAGAAAAGACAATTGACAGATATCAAAGACAAGATGACACTAATGTTGGAATTCTCTGAAAAAAGCTTTAAAATAGCTCTTTATAAAAATGTCTCAAAAATAGAGGAAGTCTCTGGAAATGAATGAAGAGTTAAAAATATCCCAGCAAATAAATATATATATATATAGAAGCAAATGGGAAATTTAGAACTGAAACATAACTATGAAAATATCTAACAAGATTTGTAAAACACAAAATTGAGATAATAAGGTAAGAGTCAATGGCATTAAAGATATTTGAAAGAAAAATATTTAAATAAGCAGAGAGACAAAGGATTGAAAAATAAATAATTAGAGCTGAGCGACATGTGGGTTAATAGCAAAAAAGCTAACTTTAATGTTAATGAAGTCCAAGAGGGAAAGGAAAAAGAAGTGTCATGCAGAAAAAAAGTGAAGAAAATGATGTCCAGAAACAACCCATGTTTGGTGAGAGACACAAACCTACACACAAATGACAATCAGGAAAAAACAAATAAAACTAAACACTTGGAATGAAACAATATACTTGTAAGTAATAGTTCAAAGAGAAACATTTTTAAAGCAAATTAGAAAATATTTTGAATTGAATGAAAATAAAAACAAAACATATCACACTGTATAGAATGCTGCTGAAACATTGTTTTGAAGAAAATATATATCATTAAGTGATTATAAAAGAAAAGATAAAAGGTCTCATATGAGTGATGTTATGTTTTCTAAGAAATACCAAAAAAAAAAAAGAGAGAAAAAGAAGGGAAAGGCAACAATAAAAATGGATATTGAAATAAATTAAATTGAAAACAGGAAGCATTAGAGAAAAGTAGATGAAATTAAATGTTGATTCTTTGAATAAAATTGATAAACTTCTAGCAAGACTGACTGGAAAAAAAAAAGACATAGAGCCAATATCAAGAATGATAGTGGAAATATCACTATAGATATCACAAGAATTAAAAGCATTTTAAGGAATGCTGTGAACAACACTATGCACATGCATTTGACAACTTAGATTAAATGGAACAATTCTTCACATCAATATTACTCAATGTTATATTGAAAATCAAAACCTATACAAAAGAAAAAAAAAGAATTAAATGGCATGACAATTGGAAAGGAAGAAAAAAACTGACCCTATTTATAGATAACAGCATTATCTACAAAGAAAATCCTGGAAATATGCAAAGCAACTCCCAGAATTAATAAGTAAGTTCGTTAAGTTTATAGAAAAAATATTGAGCCCACAAATATTAATCCTATTTTTATATACTAGCAATGACTAATTGGAATCCAACATAAAAATACCATTGAATAAGCTTAACAAGTTAAAAAATTATAAAGTTAAAAATAAGTAAGTATAAAAATGAAAATAATGATAAAAAATAATAAAAGAGGATCTAAATTATTAAAGAAAGAGCCTGAACTTATTGATTCAAAATTCAACCTAGAAAAAAGTCAGTTGTTCCAAATTGATCTGCAGAGTTAAACACAATACCAACCAAAAATCGGGCATGATTATTGTGTAGGTATAAACAAGATGAATCAAAAACAAGAATCTACCTAGAACTCAAAAGAATTAACAAGAAAAAAATCAAACAACCCCATTTATAAATGGGCAAAGGTGATGAACAGAAACTTTTCCAAAGGAGACAGAATAATGGCCAGCAAACACATTAAAAAGTGTTCATCATTTCTAATCATCAGGGAAATGCAAATCAAAACCACAATGAGATACCACCTAACCCCAGTGAGACTGGCCTCTATCAAAAAATCCCAAAACAACAAATGCTGGCGAGGATGTGGAGAGACAGGAACACTCTTACACTGCTGGTGGGACTGCAAATTGGT
>CAUYRT010010272.1:0-14038 GCA_963574885.1 Lepilemur ruficaudatus
CCTAGCACTCTGGGAGGCCGAGGCGGGTGGATAGCTCAAGGTCAGGAGTTCAAGACCAGCCTGAGCAAGAGCGAGACCCCGTCTCTACTATAAATAGAACGAAATTAATTGGACAACTAAAAATATACGTAAAAAAAAAAAAAAAATGAGCCGGGCATGGTGGCGCATGCCTGTAGTCCCAGCTACTCGGGAGGCTGAGGCAGAAGGATCGCTTCAGCCCAGGAGTTTGAGGTTGCTGTGAGCTAGGCTGATGCCACGGCACTCTACAGCCCGGGCAACAGAGTGAGACTGTGTCTCAAAAAAAAAAAAAAAGATTGCTGAGGAGACATGGCAGTCATTGATAAAACCTACTACAGAGAAGTACCATTGTAGAATAAATAAAAATTCTAAGTTTATATTTAACCAAATCCATTAATATCATCCCAGGCCTCAGCTGTCTAGTTTTCTTTAGTGTTTAGATATTTGGAATCAATTTTCCCTACTTTTAAGATGAGAAATTTATATACATTTTCCATGAAATTAAAGATTTAGGCCAAACATTCTCTAAGCTCCCTTTAAACTAAAAAAAGTCCTAAAAATCTTTGATTCTGGTTACTGCTAACAATTTAACTGAGCTGCTATTATTGTGGTTATATAGCTGGGGACTTGGAAATAGCCTGGCTAGGTTTTGAAGTTATTGATTCAATGATTTGTTTATTGGGTTCATGAGCATGATTTTCTGACATAAAAGTCAAAATCATAGAAACCTAGGAATTAATGTTATTGTCTATTAGTTCTACTTTAGGCTGAGCCATAGTTGGTACTTAAGTGGGAGAGAGATTGGGGTTTTTTCTTTTAAAGAGTTCTATGTCCTCACTAAATCCATTCATTCTCTACTAAGGTATATTCACTCAATGAATAGTTATTAAATATCATTTGAATACTTGGCATTGGGATTATGGAGATGCTGAAAAAATGAGAATCACAGTCCAGTGAGATAGTTTCCCATACATCCATCTATTCTGTATTAATAGCTTAATAGATACCCAAGGGAGTAGATATCCTTTCTGCTCACACTGGTCAGCTTAGCCCTTACCTAAGTGTTGAGTCTAATTATGGGGACATGAACAAGCTGAATTATTTCCAGAGGAGAGATACTGGAATGTTATCTTAGGCCATTTACAATTCTGATTGTAAATGGCCTAAGATAACATTTCCCAAAGTGTGTGTTCCATGACACAGTAATAGAGTTAAGTCCTCCTCTCCTTCCCTCTGTTTTGGAGAATCACAATACTTATCAACATAAAATTTCCCAAGAAGTTCTGTAAGAAAGAAACCTATTTAAATATGTTTAACACAGAGATTCCCAGACTCCCCTTTTCCTTATGTTTTGGGAAATGCTGGTCTGGAATTCATGACTGAAGAATAAGAGCTGAAAGAACTTGAAAACAATTGAGGGGGAACCTCGTAACTG
This sequence comes from Lepilemur ruficaudatus, assembly GCA_963574885.1. Taxonomy (NCBI): domain Eukaryota; kingdom Metazoa; phylum Chordata; class Mammalia; order Primates; family Lepilemuridae; genus Lepilemur; species Lepilemur ruficaudatus. Next base: position 1,454 of record CAUYRT010010272.1, read on the forward strand.
TCTTCATATATTTGAAGGAGAGTTAAGGTAGCAGAACGATTTACTTTATTCAGGGAGGTCAGCAGGTGTTCAACTATAGACTACTCTAGACCTATAGATGGAAGACATAGGAAAGACATTTCAGATCAGCATTAGGGAGAGCTGTTTTATTTAGACCCACTCAAAGAAGGAATGGGTTACTTCAGAAGAGGGTAATAAAATTGTTGTCTTCCCTATTTTATGTTTGGAAGGCTAGATTTTCAATGCAAGATGTATTCCATTTTCTGGCCAGCCAGTTGCATTTTAAAAAGCATAGGAGGTTATTTTTTTATGACATGCTAATTTAAAAAATGTTCATTGATAAAATGGAGAATGTGAATTTAATATTATGAAACACTATTTTCAGGCTGACTCATATAAAATTACTTTTTCTTTGTCTCTTGTCCAAAGGATTGTGATCCTGTAACTGAGAACTAAATCTTACAGTGAGTCAATCATTTTGCAGCAGTCCCTCTTAAGGGACATTTATTGCAGAACAGTTTCTAGAAACTTCCATTGTTGGTCGCTTCACTTCATCCAGTCAACAGCATTGACTGAAGGTTGTAGAGGCCTGAGTACTTACTCTCAGGGCTGAGAGACCTGGAAAAACTAAATGTTGCAGGCTGCATGGTGGTAGCTACTGCTGCAAAAATTAACACTATGTAAAATTACAACTCTGTCCTACATGCTATGATAGCTCTATGATTGAAATGCATAATTTCACTCTTACTTCTTTAATGAAGGTTTGCAATGATGGAAAAACAGTAGGAAGCATTTTTTCAAATGCAAATTACCTTGCAGGAAAGAAATAACAAAGGAAAGAATTGCCATCAAGGGGAAAAATTAAATCTTACAGCACTTTCTTGGGTATAGTTGAGATAAACAATTAGCATGGTAAGGATCATTATGTGCTGTAATAACATGTTGCTTCAGAAATTTCCGTTCCTTCCAGTTATGGGTCCTATCTATTTGCTGGGTGACTTTGATGTTGTATGTCAGGAACCAACTGTGAAATATTTTTAGCATAATTATAATACAAATCTCATGAAGAAACCTCACAATAAGGATTCTAAGTTGCCTATAATTTTCATCCACTGGTTAAATGACTAAAATGAGATACATATAGATGTGTCACTTGCATGAAATGGTAAAGTTAACTAATCAACGAGTAAAATCGTTGTTACTTTCTTGCTATATACTAGGTACAGAGAATATAGCAGTAAGCAAGTAGATAAGGGTTTGACCTTAATAGAACTTTAAGTTGAGAGAGAAAATCCCAGACATACACATATGGAAACTCCATTAATGATTTCTTCATATATTATTAAGTTGCTTTTTTTCATTTATCTATTGTTTTGTAACAAAGCACCACCAAAGCACCATTTATTGGCTCATGATTCTGCAATTTGGGCAGGACTGAGCTGAGACAGCTGGTCTCTGCTCTGTGTGGTACTGGCTGGGGCAGCTTCACTAGGGCTGGAGGATCTAAGGTGACTTCACTCATGTGTCTGGTGCCCCAGTTAGGCTGGCTTTAATGGCTGGGGCCTGGCAGGACCTCTCTCTTTTCCTTCAGAATCTCTTGACTTTTGGGGTCTCTTGCCTGCTTCACTTGGCTTTTTTCCCTCCGGCTAGGTAGTTGAACTTCTTTACATTGCAGCTGACTTCCAAGAGGGCAGAAAATGGAAGCTACGAGGTCTTTTAAGGCAGAGGCCCAGAAGTCACACCTAACCCCTTCCACTGCATTCTATTGGTCACAGCAAGTCCCAAGGCCAGTCCAGATTTAAGGGGAGGGAAATAGATTGCCTTTTGATGAAAGGAGGAGGCAGATGCATTCAGGAGTGGGTAGAATTGTTGGTGGTCACCTTTATAGACAATCTACCATGTTTCTTCACAGGTGAAGAGAAATAATGTAACACCTTTTCCAAATCTGGTTAAGACTTTATAATCTTTGCTATTCAGTTGTCATCTTGTCTACAATAGAAACAGAGGAATGTGACTACCTTTGAAAACAGAGTGATCCCTTTTAATCTCTGCTCTATTCTTTTTTTTATCACTACATTTGAAAAACAATTTAACTTCTGAGATTATAGTGACTTTTCAACAAGTTTTCAGATAAAAATAAACGGTATATTTACTGACAGGATCTTTTCAAGCCCTGTTTTAGCTGGAAATGTATTATATTCATAAATATAATATGTAGCTAGAACAGACATAGAATCATAGAACTCTCAGGGCTGAAAGGGACTTTAGAAATCATCTCTTTCACATCCCTAATTTTAAAGGGTAGGACACTAAGGCCCATACATGGTCATAATGACAATGTTAAAATTTATATTTTCTTTGTCCGTTTCAAGTAGAAGTTGTATTTAGATTTTCTTTTACAGTTTTATGGGTATGGTTATTAGATTGTTATTACCACGGTTACTAGAAAATAGATTATCTTGGTTTTCCATTGAAAAATGAAAAGATTATGCTCTGGGATTCATGCTTGTAATTTTCTCCAAATTATGTATTTATGCCATAGATCTCTGAGTTACGGTGCTATAGGAGTAATTGTTGGACATGAATTTACACATGGATTTGATAATAATGGTAAGTACTGGTTCATTTTATAAGCTGCTGCTTTTGTAATAACGTTGACTATATGGATGTTAATTGTTGCGATTATCTTTGTATAGCAGTGCCATCATAGTTGAAGATTATCCAAAGCAATATGATTGCTGATTGAAAACTTTTCCCCATGTCTTGCTGTGATAGCTTACAATAAATAAACAATTGTTTCTGTTGGTGATGGAATAGAATGAAAAAAAGACCTTGTAATTTCAATGAAATTAGCTTTGCATTTAGATCAAGATTGCTGTAGCTGCCACGATAGTTACAGGAATTGCTTTATAGCTTCTCCCTTTGTCATTTCTTTATTCACCATCTTGAGATATCCCGGGAGGTGTGAGCTGTGCTCCAACAATGATTATACATGCTGCCGAGTTAAGACTCACTGAGTTACGATTCTAGAGCTTGGCTGACTGGTTCCTTTTTATGATTTCAAGGACTATGCAGTGCTTAATCTAGATTTTTCTTTGCACTGGCATATATTCAGATTTTTTTAAAAAAACTATGCTTTCCTAATAATGCATAATATAGAATATGCTGTGCATCCTGATAACATTTAAGCAGAAAAGAAGAGCAGAATATGACATAAACTAAAGAAATTGTCACCTTTGTGAGTCCTCATCATTTTTAATCAGCACTCCCCTCTCCTTTAACTTTGGAGTATTATTGGAAAGCCACATGAAATCTCTGAAATTTATGGATTATCAGCAAATTACTATCACTTTCACACAATGATTTACAGGCAGTCTCAACAACTGGCTAGCCCAGGGCAACGTTATATAGAAGGGGACCTTCTTTTTTTCCATGCCTGTAGGGTCTCCAACATCCTTTCCTGGATGCCCACCTCAGGACCAGAGACACTTTTGGCTTTTCTTCTGGATGATTCTTACTGTGTTCCCACCAGCCCTTCCTGAGTCACCTAAGTGTTTTGCTCCCCTGTTCTCTCCTTCCCTGTTAAAAGGTAGCTGCCTTGCAGTCATCTGACTTTCCAGAGCTAGGCTTTCTGCCTTTGGGTGTTTGGTTTATCTGAGAGGAGAGTCTTAGCTAAGAAACAAAAGGTAGTGGTCTCTTGGTTCTGGGCCCTTCTTCCTAGGAAATTTAAATACAATTCTCCCCCAGAAGTTTCTGGAGACCTTCTGGAGTCCCTCTTAAAGGACGGAATCTAGTAATGGGAATTTCACTCTGTAACTAATACTTACAAGGGTACATTGCACATATAAGTACATTCCCAGCAACTATTTAGTGATTGGTTGGTTAGTGGATGGAGGACAGTGACTCTATACTATACCAGGGAGTGATATTAGTAGCATGTAGCCTTTCTAAAGAGCCTTGGATCCTTCCAATTAAAGACTTTGCTTAGGAGACTTTCTTGTAAGCTCTCTATGTAATTAAATTTAAATGATGCCACTAATTCCAATAGTAACCTTGAATATAGTTAGTCTAGATGCACTCTAAACTTTATAGAAAATGAAGAGTGAGCATGTAACAGGAAAGCATGTCTAATCTTTTGCCCTATTATGCTTTGGAGATTTTCATTCTTGTTCCAAGTTTTCTTTTTAGAGCAAACTTCCTTGTCTAAGCTGGACAGATATCTCTTCTATCCACACTGATGGCTGTGGAATGATTCACAACAGAGGTTTTATGTGTTTCTCAGCTCCTGGCAACTTGGAGGAGACAGGTTCTTACAGGGCTGAGTCAGGGTCTATGTTCACACAGTGTGGATGACTCACCAGGGCTATTCCTATGGATCATTTGGAATTGCATTGGTAGTAATGCTCTGATTCCCTCCATGGACTTTCTGAATGAAGCCATTTCATTTCATAATCCAGGGAATATTTCAGGTCAGATCAGGTGAAAACACGAATCCAAGATTGGATAAAACTGGTACATGCCATAAATTGATGAAACTTATTTTAAAAATGCTCTTTGTTCCTTAGAAGGAAAGAACTTCTTCAATCTTCTTTTTCTTCCCCCCACCCCCCTTTTACAATTAACCTGTGACATTGGAGAGAATGCAGGAGCTGCTCTCAGGAAGAGCGTTCCCCGATGTTGTGACTGCTTGTTGGGTGACGGAAAGGAAAGATGAAGAATTTAGTTTCCATAAATAACACAAATGTCTTCTAACTTTCCTTTTTGCTAGGTAGAAAATATGATAAAAATGGAAACCTGGATCCTTGGTGGTCTGCTGACTCAGAAGAAAAGTTTAAAGAAAAGACAAAGTGCATGGTTAACCAGTATAGCAGCTATTATTGGAAGAAAGCTGGCTTAAATGTGAGTACAAGTGTAGTAAAGGGGGCACCTTGTGGGTCATTTTTCCTCATTTGGACATTAGCTTGCTTTAAGCCAAGCGTGCTTCTGAGATCATCAGTATCTGTCTTCCCTGGGAACTTGTAAGAAATGTAAATTCTTTTTTTTTTTTTTTTTTGAGACAGAGTCTCACTCTGCTGCCCGGGCTAGAGTGAGTGCCGTGGCGTCAGCTTAGCTCACAGCAACCTCAAACTCCTGGGCTAAAGCAATCCTCCTGCCTCAGCCTCCCGAGTAGCTGGGACTACAGGCATGCACCACCATGCCCGGCTAATTTTTTCTATATATTTTTAGTTGGCCAATTAATTTCTTTCTATTATTAGTAGAGACGGGGTCTCGCTCTTGCTCAGGCTAGTTTCGAACTCCTGACCTTGAGCGATCCTCCCGCCTCGGCCTCCCAGAGTGCTAGGATTACAGGCGTGAGCCACCACGCCTGGCAGAAATGTAAATTCTTGAGTCCTACCCCAGACCTGCTGAATCAGAACCTCTGGGGGTGGGGCCTGGTAGTCAGGCGGTCTGTCTTTCACAAGTCCTCAGGTAACTCTGATACAAGCTAAAGTTTAAGAATCATGGGCCTAAACAGTAGTTTGTTTTCCTATATTTGGATTAATGTAGAAAATCCTGTAGTGCACATAAACAATGACATTCTTATAAATCTCCTATACCCCATATCATTAAAATATTTTTTTCTAAACTACTGCTTAGATTTAATTCACTAAAATAAAACCTCACTAATTTGAGCTGGTGGGTCTGAGAATTGGTTAAGAGTTCTTAGTTATAGAAGTTTGAACAAAAGAAATGTACTTTTTAAATGTTTGTTTTCTATTATTTATACATACATAATTTTCTATAAGGCCACACATGAAATTTTATACATGCTTTTGTCTACGTGAAATTTTGTTCCTTTCCTTTTTTGTGTGTAACCTCCATCTCCTTCCCCTTTCTCTCTCATTACTCTTACCTTCCCTACCTGTAATCAGTCTTAATAACTCAGATACACTTTTCCCCATGCTTATGTAAAGACAGACACACACATACACACACAACACAACTTTAGTTCATTATTTTCAGTGGCCGCCTAAGAGTCTGGTGTGAATGTAGTGTAACTTAGCTAACCTCTTGTTGAGGGGTTACACTTTCCAATTAAAATGCTGCTATAATAAATACCCTTGTTATGTACATATTCTTTTTTTCCCTATAAGATAGATTCCTACTATCACCAGAAAGTTATAACATTTCATATTTTCACCAGTGCTAGGTGAAAGAGCATTTATCTGAGTTATTTTCTTGTCAATTTATGAGAACCTTTTTAATATTACAGATGTTAAGATTTTGTCTATCATTGACATTATACATATTTTTTCCCAAATAAATTACTCCTCCATTGGAGTAATTTATAATTGGACTTTTTATATGGTGTCTTTTGTCATATAACATTTAAACATTTTTATATAGTTCAAGATACCTATCTCTCTTAAAAAATAGTTTCTGCATTTTCATTCTTGGTTATGAAGGTATCTTAAACTCCGTATGTTATATATGGAGTCTCCTAGCTTTTCTGGGAAGGTTTTCATTGTTTTGTGATTTTACATTTAAATCTTCATGTGAAATTTATTTTTCTGTGGAGTTTAATATGAGATTTCACTTCTGTCTTCTTCTAAAAGGATATCCAATTGATCCAGCATCATTCATTAAAATATATTTTTTTCTCCAAGTCAAATTTTTGTCATAAATTAGAATCTCATATACACTGAGAGTTAAATTTTGGAATTATATATTCTACTGATTTACTTGTTGATTTCTATACCAATTACCTTATTACTGTGGCTTTATGGATTGTTCTGATATCTATAATACAAATTCTCCCTCACTGTTCTTTTATGTACTTGGCCATTCTCAGGCATTTATACTTCTGTATATTCTCCAAGATCATTTTACCCATTCTATCTCCTCCAAAGGATATCCCACTGGGATTCTAATTTAAGCCATACTAAATGTATGGAATTGACATTTTTATGACGTGGTCTTATTGTCCAAGAACATGGTATGCCTTTCAATCTGCTTGGTTCTTGTTTTAGGTTTTTAAATACAGTTTTATAGTTTTCTATATATAGTTTATCTGCTGTACATTGTTTTTGCTTCCTTTCCTTTTCCTTATTTTTCTGGTTTGATCAGGTTAGTTTTCATGCTCTTTCCCCATTATCAATTGTTTTCTTTTACTTTTCTATTCCACTTCTTATCCCTGCTTTCATAATCATAAAACACTGTTTTCGCTCATTGTATTTGACAATAAGATACCAACAAGAGAGAATTGTTGATAGGTTATGGATCTTCAGGAAGACCTTCCTCTAAAACACACGTGAATACACTAAATGCTCCCAATTTATCTAGTCAAAAGCACAGCACCTAAGAGAAGCAAGGTGGCCACAGAACTAAAATAGATCAGTGTATCTTATGTGGTTTTCCTAGGTTCTCTTGGCTCCTAACCAGACATGAATTCTGTCCTGATATTTTACCAGAGCTGGAAAAATACCCAAATACTTGCTATGCCTCAAGTCTATTATAATTGGGGTTTATTTCATCCTTCCAGATGAATTTAGGTAAAAAAATCATATGCTTCTGTTAAAGGAAATGTTTATAAACACTGACTTGGTTCTTCTGGTTCTTAAATCATGCTCAGCACAAGTGAGACCACTGCTCATTCAGGTGGAGAAACCAGAGTCAGTATCCTTCAATGGTGTCTCTAGCTCCTTTACTAGTGTCTTGGAAAGACATTTCTTTGCCCATATATTTTTAATACCTATAACTGTGACATGAGAAGACCTAAAATGGGTGCTTTTGTGTATCTATATTCAATTCAGGTGTTTTCACACTGTGAAAACTCATCTGAAGTATATGTTGCCTCAAGAAAAACATGGCAGCAAGGTATGGTGATGTGTACCTGTAGTCCCAGCTATTCAGGAGACTGAGGCAGGAGGATCCCTTGAGCCCAGGAATTCGAGGCTGTAGTGAGCTATGACCATGCACTGCACTCCATCCTGGGTGGAAGAGCAAGATTCCATCTCTAAATAAAAAAAGAAATAAAGAAAAAGAAAGAAAAGCAGAGCACAGGGGTTCTGGAGTCAGATGGGGTCCAAATCTTGGTTCAACCAATTACGAGTTTTATGAACTTGGGCAAGTTACTTAACATTTTTGAGTCTCAGTGTCTTCAACTGTAAAATGGGTAAATATTTCTGAATTCATTCATTTGTTGTAAGAATTAAATGAGTGATGTAATGTGAAGCATGCAATGCCTAACACACAGTAAGTGCTCAATAAAAGGTAGTTAATATTCCCGATCCTTTGTGATATATTCATAGGTACTCCATCCTAGGAAAAAAACAAATCCAAGACTTTGAGGCTGAATACAACAAAAAACAATACAAGAACAGTTTTCTTAGAGGAAGAGAATTCATATTTCCTGGTGATTATTATATGCAGCCATGGGAGTTAGACTTTTCACTTAATTGAAATAAATGTAATCTTCATACTGGTCCTGAGAGGTGTACAGATTACTGGTTGTACGTATTTTACATATGAAGAAACTGAAGCTCAAAGAGATTAAAACCCATGGTAGAGTCTAGACTAGAGTTTAGATCTGTATGACTCCAAAGTCCAAACACTTCCCCCCATATTGTACCCTGGATCTTATTTTAAATTCATTTTATACCTGAGTGATGTGTGAGTGGACTTTCCTTAACCATCCATTTTGGCTAAAGTGTCAGATATTGAAACTTAATTCTGACAAATGTGTACCTTTGTCACAAGGACAATAGAAAGGGCATACCTGTCTCAGCATAAATGCACTCAACCATCAGAAAGCAGCTTTAGTCTCATTCCCACATGAGAGTGGGTAGCTTCCTTTGTGGATATAAAGGGCCATGCTTCATTTTTCTGGCTTCATTTGTAGGGGCCAGTCCTCTGTGCCTGAAGCTTTCTTTGCAGTGAGTTGGAGGGAGCTCAGATGGAGAACCACAGAAACAGACTGTCAGCAGCTGTTGAGTCTTGAGAGCCCAAACCTAGGGCCATGTGATCTACTGAGGGAGTCCAGAGTGTGAGGAGCCAGAGGAGCGAGGCTACTCCAAAAGCTTCTAACATAGATATAAAGCTTAGAATAAAAAGGAAGGAGATTAAATTCAAGCATGAGTGGACATAAACATAAGCATCAAGAGTGAAGAGGAGTTGAGGTTGAGAAGGTATCATATTATGAAACAGAGGCTCTGGAGATAGAAGACCACATGGGTTCGAATCCCTGTGAAATGTGAGCAGTTTACTTAATCGCTCTGTGAAGAGCCCAAGAAGGGTTTCCTTGGGTCAGTGATTTATTGAGGAAGTAGTTTCAGTAGAAACCTGTAAGGGAGTGAGGAAAACATATTCGTTTCAGGAGAAGTTTAGCCTTACCCTGATCCCACAGAGGGTTCTGGAGCATGGATTGCACCACAGAAATTGTTCAACCCAGGGGCAAGGGGCTGGGCTATTGTAACTGCACATCAGTCAGTTACTGGAAGCTGGGGTATAAACTCCCAGCAATCTCCAGGTGAGGCTACTCCCATAAGCTGAAGTTAGTCTCCCTGAGCTGTTAACAGTTGCAGCAATGGGTGCACAGTCCTGGTAGAAAAGGGGATCTGGCAGGGTACTAACAACAACATTGCTACATACTCTGAGGTTTAGATCCTCATTTGTTAAACAAAGATGACAATACTAGCACTCACCTCATGGGATTGTGGAAAAGAAAAAAATGTATGTAAAGCAGGAATAGTATAATAACCTTTGGGGACTGAAGCTAGGAGAGTTCTGAGTGATTATAGTGAATAATATTTTCCAAAGATTTGTTTTTATTTCTTGGTATTGCTTGATACCTGGGTGTTTGAGCTAGCTTAAAAGTAAAGAGTTGGTAAGATCCATGGCTTAAAAGTTTAGAGCAAGGTGTATTAGTTTCCTGTTGCTGCTATAACAAATCCCCATAAATTTAGTAGCTTAAAACAACACAAATTTATTATCATATAGTTCTGTGTGTCAGAAGTCTGACACAGGTTTCAGTGGCCTAAAATCAAGGTGTCAGCAAGGCTGTGTTTCTCTGTAGTGGCTCTAGGGGAGAATCTGTTTCCTTGCTTTTTCTAGAGGCTGCCCACATTCCTTGGCTCATGGTCTCATACTTCTTCAAAGTCAGCAATGGCCAGTGGAGTCTTCTCACATTGTATCACTCTGGCACTCACTCATCTGCCTCCCTTTTCTTCTTGGAAGGACTCTTGCAATTGTATTGGGTCCACCTGGATAAGCCAGGATAATGTGCCCATCTTAAGATCATTAACTTAATCACATCATACAAGTCCCCTTTGTCATTGTCAGGTAACACATTCACAGGTTCCAGGCATATTAGGATGTAGACATCCTTCAGAGGCTATTATTCTGTCTACTACACAGGGGTTGGCAAACTTTTCTGTAAGGGGAAAAATAGTAAATAATTTAGGCTTTGTAAGGCATATGTTCTCTGTTGCAACTATTTAACTCTGCCATTGTAGCAAGAAAGCAACTACAGACAATATATATTTAATTTATGAATGGGCATGGCTGTGTTCTAATAGAACTTGATTTATGGACACAGAAATTTGAATTTCATATAATTTTCATGTGCCACAAAATATTATTATTTTGATTTTTTTCCTTCTATTCATTGAAATATGTAAAATCTAATCTTGCAAGCTGTACAAAAATAAACGGCAGGTTGGATTTGGCTTGTGGGCTATATTGGTTGAGAATATTTTTGTCCTAGCTCATTTAAGGTTTTAAGAAACAATATTTGAATGTAGGGAAGAATTTCTTCACCATGCTTGGCTGGTTGTCATACATATTGCAAACCTCGACCTTGTGATCTGCGCTACTTCTGTTTGATTTTTGTTCCCCAGGAGAACTACCTTCTTTTTAATTTTTTCTGGAAATTTCTGAAGGTAAAATGATGATGGTTAGTCTTGAAATTTTGTTCCTGTGTACATGGTAAATTTTTGGAAACATAGGCACAATGAGAAGAATATTCAAATTATGTGAGTTAATCAGAGAAAGCAACCTGTGTATTGACATTTCTATTTTTTCCCACTAAACCAAAGTCACTCAGAATATTGTTAACATTTTATGGGAGCTGGCTAAATTGGTGAGAATAAAGAGGTATGTGAGAAAGGAATGTGTAGCATAATAAAAATAGAAATTATTATATTCAGGAGCACTTTGCCAGGGTTAGTTTACCGTCTCACAAGTCATAACAATATGTTATGACTACCTTTGATTTATTGAATGTAATTATCTCTTTAAAATATGACACTGTTTTTTGCTATACTATGTATATCTCTTGCTGAGTGATAGTTGACCATGAAACACTCTTTGTTCTTCTTTTTTCTTTTTGTTAGGTGAAGGGGAAGAGGACCCTGGGAGAAAATATTGCTGACAATGGAGGTCTGCGGGAAGCATTTAGGGTATGCACTGCTACACTTGCTGTGGTTTTAAATATTAAGCTATAAAGCACCATATGGGTGCACTTCAATTTATACCAGAGACATGTTCTTGAGGAGTTAGATATTATGGAATTTCTGTAAATAGAATTGTATTTCCCCATTGACTCTATTATACTCTGTCATATAAATAGAACTACGTTTCTTTCTTTTTGGGGTATAAAGTCACCCTAAAGAATAATATTTGTTATTAAGAATCATGTATTTAAAGGATAGCTTTCAGAAAATACATTCACAATCATATCAAAGCATGCTATAGAAAGCTCCTTGAGGCTAGGTTCATATGAGTTTTCCTTGAGTACAACTCTCGCTATAGCCCTCCTTATAATTTTCTCTTAAAATATCAAACTTCTAAATGATGGCCAGAGGGTAGTTGTTCCCATATACTGGGCCAGGTAAGAGTCCATAATAATGTTTTCATCATCTGCTGGTCTGTGGTGAAACAAGAAACATAAGGATAATGTGACAGAGGACCTGAATAAATGTCTAAAAAGAAAAAAAATAAATAATAAAAAAAGGATAATGTGGAAAGATTTTCATAAAGCTTAAATGCATTCAATTTAAAGACCAGACTGTTATTCTGAGGTTATATCCTTCCTATATTCTTAAAATATACTTTATTTTATAAAATGATGGTGATAGAAGATGATAGTTTTTCCTCTTACTTGGAAAAATTAAAAAATGGTAATATGTTGACCCAAAAATGTATTGCCATAGGAGCCTTGCCATTGTGTTGGATTTGTTTGTCTCCTGGTAGGAATAGAAAGAACAGCTTTGTTTTGAAAGAGTTATTTAACATCTGAATACTTTGGCCCAGCGGATTTGGTATCTATTGAGTATAAGATCTTTTTGCAAGTGCACCTGTCTCGCTGGTGAACAATAGGACATGGACTTACATTTCCAGGTGTTTGTTTTCTTAAAGGAAAACTTGACACGATGCGTTTTGCATATGGCCTGAGTATTTATTTAATATCTCTGTGCTGGATAAGAAAAGAGAAAAACCACTATTGCAGAGGCTCATCTATTTTGCTTCTCTCACTAGGCTTACAGGAAATGGATAAATGACAGAAGGCAGGGAGTTGAGGAACCTCTCTTACCTGGCATCACATTC
>CAUYRT010010273.1:0-27558 GCA_963574885.1 Lepilemur ruficaudatus
TCATGTACTTATTGGCCATTCGTATATCTTCTTTAGACAAATGTCTATTCAAGTCATTTGTCCATTTTTTTTTTTTTTTTTGAGACAGAGTCTCACACCCTTGCCAGGCCTAGAGTGAGTGCCGTGGCATCAGCCTAGCTCACAGCAACCTCAAACTCCTGGGCTCAAGCAATCCTCCTGCCTCAGCCTCCCGGGTCGCTGGGACTACAGGCATGCGCCACCATGCCCGGCTAATTTTTTTTTCTATATATTTTTAGTTGGCCAATTAATTTCTTTTCTATTTTTAGTAGAGACAATGTCTCGCTCTTGCTTTGGCTGGTTTTTAACTCCTAACATTGAGCGATCTGCCCGCCTCAGCCTCCCGGAGTGCTAGGATAACAGGAATGAGCCACCATGCCCAGCCAAAAGTTTTTAATTTTGATGAAGTCTGAGTTATCTATCTTTTGTACTGTTACCTGAGCTTTTAGTGTCATGTCAAAGAAATCCTTGCAAAATCCAATGCTGTGAAGATTTCCCCTTATATTTTCTAATAAAGGTTTTATAGTTTTAGCTCTTACTTTTCCACTTTTGATCAATTTTGAGTTAATTTTTGTATATGGTATAAGAGTCTAGTTTCATTCTTTTGCATGTGGACATTCAGTTTCCCCAGCACAATCTGTTGAAAAAACTGTCCTTTCCCCATTGAATGATCTGGGCACCCTTGTGCCATCATTTGACCATAGATGTGAGGGTTTATTTCTGGACTCTGTCTTGGTCTATATGTCTGTCTTTATGCTAGTACCACACTGTTTTGATTATTGTAGTTTTGTCCCAGTCTACTTTTGTAAGCGTATAAATCTCTTTATTTTAAAATTTTATGTCAAGGCTCTCTGGCTTAGCTATAATTCTTGTTTTTATCACTCTTAACAAACATGCCCTTAAACACTGGGAAATAAATATTGAAATATGCTTTCTTTGGCACAATCTCATTCAAGCTATAAAAGGGCCTGGGTAGCAAAATGATAGGGTCTAAAACTGATTGGGATCTGTGGATCATCTACTGCAACAAGGGGGAGTTTCTTCTGATGGGGACCTTGGACGGTGAGCATAGGACCTCAACCCCACCTCACACTTTGCATCCACATGCACAAAACTGTTTTCTGATCACCAAGAGAACTCACACAACCTCTTGCCACTCCTTCCTCCTTCTATTAAAACATTTGGCTCTGTTGGTCCCATTTTTTCAGGATTTTATTATCTTCTTCATAGCAGTATTTCTGCCATGGCATCCATCCATCCATCCACTCATTCAGCAAATGTTTATTTGGTGACTATTACATCCCAGGCACTGTTCTTGACCTCAGAAATAAACCAGATAAAAACTCTGTCTTCAAGGAGCTTATATTTTGATTGGGGGAGACTGGCAATAAGTAAAATAAATATACAGTAAGTTGGTTGGTTGGTTATGGAGAAAAATAAAATGGGCTAAGGAGCTAGGAAACCATCAGATGCATAGCAAAACCCAGAGGGTGTATAATGGCATTGCTTATAATGTGTTCTAAAATAGAATATATCTTTCTGGCCCCCAAACTGGTAATGGTTAAATAAATTTTGGTACACTCGTATAGTGGAGAATTATGCAGCCATTGAAAATATGGTTGTATACCATATTTTTTAACTTGGGAAATGAAATGATATTCATAAAATGTTTCTAAATGAAAAGCAGTCTAGAAAAAGTACATACAAATCTGGTTTTAATTCTGTAAAATAAATATATTCAGTAAAATGACTTGATGAATATATATGCAAATGTTAAAATGATTGTATTTGGATGGTGGAATTTTGAGAGGCTTTGTGATTTTTTTTGTAAGTTTGTATAAATCAACATGGCTGATATAAAAAAACCTGCACACACACATTTGTACACACACACATAAATACACACACATACACACAGAGTCATGAGTTGAATAATGACATTTCTGTCAACAACAGACCACATGTATGACAGTGGTCCCAGCGGATGGGAATGCAGCTGACAAATTGCTGTCACCTGGTGATGTAGCGTATACTCTCCTCTCCTTCCTGAAAGGGCAAATGCGTTGGCATGCACGAACTTCTTTCCCATCCTTTCCCGATGTCTTCCACGTTATTTTTACCTACGATTTTAATTACAGCTTAATTTTATCCCTGCACATATTGCTGTGATCATTGTTGTCTGTCTATGCCGTGGGTCCAGTGACCTTGCTCTTCGCCCTTTGCCACAGGGCTGTGGGCGTCGTGAATGCTTAGTGAACACTGGCTCGCGCATGAGGGACACGCACTCCTGCGAGGACTGCAGCGTGTCCATGCACATTTTCTCACTGTAGTGGACCCCACTGCAGCCCACTGCGGAGAGTGGCGGACGGATTCTTCGATGCCCAGAAAAAGCCTCAGCAGACACACCTAACAAACCCGGGAAGTGACCGTCTGGTCGCCCGCTTTCTGCACCTCCCGCACCTGCCACCAGCTGTTTGCTGGCCCTTCGTAAGTGCTCAATCTCTTCTCTCCACTGCTTTTACTGTCCCTGGCAATGTGTCTATCTGCAGATTTCTTTTTATCCCCTTTTAGACTCACTTGCTTCCTTGAAGGTGGCTTGTAGAATGTTCTCAGGCTTTCTCCCTTCAAATGCTGCCCCTTCCTCATTTTCTCAAATGCTCCCTTCTGGATCTGCTTACCTCAGAGCTTCCCCGCCATGGCCCTCTGTCCCTCTTTAAATATATTTTTAAATCTTTTTGGGTTGCACTATATATAATTTCTTTAGATTCATCTTTCATTCCCTTAATTATTTTTTGTGGCATCTTTTCCGATGTTTATGGAATTTTAACTTCAATCATTATATAATTCAATTCTAAGTGTGCTGGTGGTACAGTGGGCATAGCTGCCTTTCAGTCACTATGTAATTCCATTTTAGAAGTTTTGTTTGCGTATCTGTTTCTCCTTCAGATGTGCATGGTAATGTTTATAGTGTCTTGCTAATTGTTCATATTGCTGAGATGTTTTTATTTCTTCAAACCTTTTGAACTTATTTTATAATCTCTGTCTGATCTGAAGTTTTGGCTGGCTGCTCTTTCTCTTGGCTCTTCATCAGATTATAATGCTTCATTGTGAATTTTGAGACTTTTTTTCACAGTAAACTGACCAATTTCCTTGAAATTTATGTACGGAAATTTCTTGAAGCTTTAGTTGAAGTTAACTTCCTTCGAAAAGTATTTGAATTTGTTTCTTCTATTTTTCAGGGGCTCTACCAATCTCAGATTATTTTTATTTATTTAAAATGTATTACATTTTTATAATTGAGGTTTTTTTCTAATTGAGGGCTGCAAATCCACATAATGAATGACTTCTGATCATAAATTCTCCAGTGAGGTTTTTCCCCGGCACTCACTGCCAAGTCCGAGACAGGAGAGCTTCTCTGCTGACTCCTTCAATTCAGAGGGTTTACGTCTCCTTCCAGCCCTAGGTCCTGCTAAGGTTCGAATGTTTGTGTTTCCTCCAAATTCCTGTTGGAGCTCAATCTGCAATGCCACCCTATGGAGAGTGGGGCCCTTGGGGGTAATTAGGTCTTAAGGACTCTCCTTTGTGAGTGGGACTAAGGCCTTTATAAAAATGGCTTTACACGGCATCACCCCTTTTGTCTTTCCATCTCTTCCTCCTTGTGTGGACACAGCACTTGTCCCCTCCAGAGGATTCAGTGACAAGGGGCCAGCTTGCACACAGAGACGGGGCCCCTCACCAGACACACAACCTGCTGGCACCCTGATCGTGGCCCTCCCAGCCTCTGGAGCTGTGAGAAACAGATTTCTGTTCTTGCCGGTCACCCCGTCTCAGGTCTTGAGCCACAGCAGCAGGAACAGCCTGAGACAGGTTCCTAGTCTGTGCCAATGTTCCCCCCCAGATTCCCCACCTGGAGGGCCCGGGCTGTGTCCTCTCTTTCCAGTGCCCCTCACACTGGTTAGATCTTCAGGTTTTGCGCATTGCCTCAGAGCAAAAACTGGTACCTGCTGACTTCCCAGGAATCCATCTTTCTCTTCAGTTTTGGTCTTACTCATAGTGATCAATGACTTATTTGAAATGTTTTTGCAATATCAGACCTTGCTATTTAAGTTGTTTTCAGAAGGAGGGTGGCTTATGCCACCATCTCCCAGAGATGAGTGAACGCACACTCTCTCTTCTCAGAACCGCCCTCCACGCCCACAGCCGGCTCTCCAGAGAGAGCTGCCCATGCGTGCCCAGTAGGGCGCTGGTGTATGCACATCTCCTGTTGTGTATCGCAGGCCTTCACCCGGGGTATTTGAAAACTTCAGTTGCCCAGCTGAGCTAAAATCCAGGGAGCCTTTGGTGGCTTAGCAGCTCTTTAAGATTAAAGAGGGCAGAACCCCTGAGCTGCCAGCCGGAAAACAGCAACAACAAGGAAAACTTCAGTCTTTTCAATAGGTGTGAAGAGACATCTCTCTCACGTCACTAGGAAAATGTAAATTAGAAACACGTGAGATAAATACCTCTACACCCTATTAATAGACGCCTCTGCATACCTATTAGAAAGACTGAGTCTTCTTCCTGTTGTTTTGGTTTTTGGCTCAAGGATTCCTTCTTTGTCTTCGAAATACAATAACCATCCATTTTCAATTTCCATGATTTTCTCTTTATTTCTTTTAAAACCTTTGTTTATTTCCACTTCTCTTTTTTTGGTGTTTTGTTCTGAGATGGGGTCTCACTACATTGCCCAGGCTGGCCTCGAACTCCTGGGCTCAAGAGATCGTTCCACCTCTGCTGCCCGAGTAGGTGGCATTACAGGCATGCATCACCATGCCCAGCATTTCCACTTCCTGCTCATTTTACTTTCCATGTTCTCCTCCAGTGCTGTGTGGAATCGTTTTGGAGCCCGAGGTAAAAGGAAAAAATCAGTGATAATGATCTTATCCTTATTTAAAATTTTGATATTTTGTTGTTCTTTTTTCTTTCCATTTTCTTTTCCTTTTTTTTTTTTTTTTTTTTTTTTTTGCAGTGGTGTCCTCATAGTTCACTGCAGCCTCCAACTCCTGGGCTCAAGTCATCTTCCTGCCTCAGCCTCCTGAGTAGCTGGGACTGCAGGCTATGCCACCGCGCCTGGTTAATTTTTCTATTTTTAGTAGAGGCTAATTTTTTTTTCTATTTTTAGTAGAGACAGGCTCTTGCTCTTGCTCAGGCTGGTTGATAATTTGTTAATCATGAACTTTTGCATTAATTTTGATTTTTAAAGAATATTTCATTAAAATATGATCTATCTGGATGCCTGGGTGTTCTCGTGCCCCTGCGGTTTCCTCCTGCCTTGCCTCCCTCATCCCCCATCCTCTTCCTTCCTCACCAGGAACAGCAGAGTCTATCTGTGCAGCCTCCTATTTAATTTTTTTTGTGATTATTTAAATCTTCTATTTTTCTTAAGCTCTGCTAGTTTGTACTCCTTCTTTTGTTATTTTGCCATAATTTCCATGAGCTCATGTTTTTCTGTTTTTGCTATTGTTTCACAGAGATTATTGCTTCACTTAACACTTTTTGGTTGTTTTTGTTTTTGCTTGTTTTAATCTGACATTGAAATGTTTGACCACAATTTGCCTCTGATCCACGGCCATATTTTTCTGATGCAAGCTCTCATCTGCTGCTTATTTGTCCTCCTCTTCTTTTGTTTTTTCACGAGGCTGCGGCTGGCCCATGGACTACTCTTGTGCAGGGAGGACTTGGAGTATAGTGCAAGAGACAAACCAGACCCACCGCTCCCCTTTCCTTCCCCCACCCCTACCTTCCAAGCCCGGGCCTGACAGGCTCAGCTTCCTGGGCACTCGGGACTCAGATGCCTGTTTTACACACCTTCCTGCCTGTGCATGGTCAAGATTCCTTTGGACCTGTCTTGTAGCTTGCCCTAATTTTCTCGAACAGTGTGGGCGGCTTATAGAGAAATTGATCAGAACTTCCCTGGAGGATGCGCAGAAAGGGCCCCAGAGGTCCATGATGGTACGTTGTGCTCCCAGACCACAGAGTCCTTTGGAGAGTTGGAAGGGACAATTGTGAGGTCATCTAGTCCAGCACGACCCACAGTCTTTTCCTGACAAATGTGGCTTCTCTGCAGACTTCAGCATAGGCTATCACTCTTTCCCCCAACCACACAAAATCCAGGGAGCCCTGCCACCATCCTGAGCCCTGGGTTTCTGTTGGCACTGACAGGCCTCATCAGTTTTGCCATTCAAGATGTGCCTTCACGCTAGAAAAATGTGTCCTGCTGGCTGTCTCCAAGCCCAAAGCTTCAGGGCTCATCCTCCAAGTTCCCGCATCTCCAGGTCAGCATGCCCGCCTGGTGGGCCTCCTTTCTGTTTTGTGGTGTGGAATTTTAGATGTCTCTTCAATTTATCAAAGGTAGCAGCTCTGTCTCTGCACTCTTTTTCCTGGTTACTTGTGGGTGCTCTCTTAGTGAAGTCGGAAACACTCTGGCATTTTAAAATTAGAGGTTTTACAAAGCCTTTTGAACATGAGATACTGCTGAGACAGGTGTCCTGCTGGGTAGGCCTTTCTGCCTGAGGTTGGAAGGAGGAATCAGGGAGAAGGGATTACAGTTGCTTCCATTTTCTCACATGTGGGACGGGAGAAACAATAGCATCTCATGTACATGGTCATTGCTAGAACTAGATGAGGTGCATGTGTATAGAAGCTGGCCTGTAGTAAGTGCTCAGTCATTGTCATCTAGTGTTACAGTTAATTGCCTTCACAACGACCTTGTGAAATACATGATCTAGCATCATCGTCTTCATTTGAAAGTTACAGAAACTGAGTCCCAGAGTTTAATGACTTGCCCAAACAAAGTAACACAGCTTGTTCTTAGCAGAGCAGAAGCCAGAACCCAAATCTTCTACCACTGCACCCCAAACTTACACATTTCCACTGTACCACTCCCTAAGCAGTGAACAGGCTATTCGTGAGGATTTGCAGACAGCCTTGGTTGTGCCTCCAGAACTCAGATTCTGGCCACTTAGGCCTGGGCCATCGGTCAGATTTGTAACTATATTTGCAGATGTTTTTAATAGAGCCAGACTGAGCCGCCCAACCTGGTGAGAGCCAGCATTAGTTCATAAGGAAGGAGAGTCAGTGAGTGTGGACTCTGGGTAAATCCATCCCTGCCCCAGTAAAGACACCTCCAGATGCCTTTGGGTATGAGGAATGAGGTCTCTTTTATCATTTTTATTTTGTTAAATCAATACTGCATTGACATTATGATGATGTCATTATCCACAGATGAGCTCAACAGTGTACAATGATCATGTTTCCTTCTTTGTACAACTTTTCATTTTTCCTGGAGTTAATGATTCCTTCCTTTTTTGTTTGTTTAATTTTCTATGTATCTGTCACTACTCAAACTCTTCAAGGAATATGTGAATAAATTCTCCGTATGTTTTCCATGTGGTCAAATGCATTCTTAATCTGTCAATTTCTGTCTTTTTGGATATTCCCTCCTCTCATGCTCCCATGGGGCCTGGCTTGGCCTTGGGCCAGCTGGGTAGCCCAAGGTCTGGGGTTTCTCCTCATCATCTGGGGAATTCTCTTGGCTTTTCTCCTGTGTTGGGTCATTTTCCTCTTTCTTGATTAATTCACTCTATTCTAACAGCTTCCTTAGGTAAATTTCTGGAGCCTTCAATGTCTAGGATAATTCTGTTCTACTCTAGAGTTGACTGACAGTGTGGCTGAGAACTCAGTCCTAGGCTGGGGATAATGTCCTCCCACAGTGATAAAGACACTGTTCCTGTTTCTTCCATTTTCAGATCCTTTGTCATGTCGCTTACTGACTTTGTTTCTTTCTGGAAGCTTTTAGCATTATTCCTGCTGTTCTGAAATGTGCTGATAATATAACTGTGGGATTTGTTTTCATTTAATTTACTGAACACTCAGTGGGTTCTTTAAACCTGAATACTAAAATTTGGGAAATTTTATTGCTTTTAATAATAGTTCCTTTCCTCCTCTCTCTTTCTGGAACTTCTAATATTTATAAGTTGGACTTCCTGAATTGATCCCTTAATTTTACTATTTTCTCTACTCTTTGATAAATTTTCTCAAATTTATCTTCCTATTCTATTTGAGCTTTTTTATTTCTAAGAGCTCCAAATAGATGTTCGGAGTGTTCATGGTTTCTTTTCTTACAGCGCCTCTTCCTCATGTCACGGGTTCTGTATCTTCAAGTTTCGTTTTGCCCCAACATTGTCTGTTTCCTTTCTGGGTTCCTATTTTCTCCAAAGTATTACATTTGATCTCTGTATTTCATGTTGAGGTCTCCACCCAAATGTTTGGAGATTCTCAGGCTGTTGTTTTATTTAAGGGTGAGGCCCTGGACGCAGGGAGGGCCTGAGGGACACAGGGGCTCTGGGCCCCTGGTGGCGTCCCCTGCAGGGGATCGTGCAGCATGCTCTCTGAATCTGCACAGCAGTCTCTCTGGAGAACCTGGGGCTCCAGCCCTTGGCTCCTGGAGGCCTGGTGGAAGGAGCAGCAGCGGCTGTGTCTCCTCAGGAAAGGTGGGTCTGCTGAGTCAGCCCTCTGCCACCAACACACTGAGACGTCTCCCTCTGTGTTGTCCTCTCTCCTGTTCTCTTTTTCCCTCTGGGTTCGTGCCTTTTTAAAGTCTACCATTGCATTTTGTGGGGTTTTTGAAGGGCACAGAGGTAAATGTGAGTATTCAATCTGCTACTTTAATTATGAGTGTGTCTCTTCCTTCCCTTTGGAGAACATCTCACCTCTCCCCATCTTTGTTCCCATGACAGAGGTGTCCACCGAAAGAGGCTGAAACCATGCACCTGCCCCTGGGCACATCCTGCTGCCCTATGGGTAAGGGCTGGGGTCAGGCCTCAGAGGTCAAGGGACTTGGGCTTGTCCTGGGGTCCCCAGCTGACATCACCTGCTGTGTCCTGTGTGACTATGCAGGAGGGGATGATCCCCTCTGCCCAGGAGAATGGGCAGCAGGAGCCCCCTGACCACCCAGCCGGGGTCTTTTGCCCCCACTCGGAGGTGAGGAGTGAGCACTGGCCAACAAGCAGGAGACTGGGTCGCTGTGGCTGAGGCTCTGTGTCCCCACAACCTGACTCCAGGTATCAGGGTCCAGCCTGTGAAATTTGGGTCAGACAGCTCAAGCTGAGGCCACTGTGAGTTGGAAGTGTACTCACAGAATCCGGAGCACACACAGCATTATAGCCTCCCAGGCAAGTGACCGTTCCTCTCAGCTCCTGCTTGGGGGGAAAAGACTGACCATTCAGGTCCATAGATTCTGCAATCTGAGCGTGGTATTTAGTGCCAGACTGTCTGAATTTGAATCCCATTTCCACTATTTATTATATCTGTGGTTCTAGGGAAGGTAGTTAACCTCTGTGTGCCTCAGTTTCCTAATCTGCAAAATGGGCAAGATGGTATGGCATCTGTCACATAGGATTATTATTGTGTACATTTAAAATGTTGTTAGTTATTACAAATTGCCCTCCCTGGAGGTTTGAACAATTTATATTCTCTCAAGGCAGGTATATCATATTCTTGCCAACAGAAGGTGTTATTAATTTACTGAATTTTTACCAAACCAAGAAGTGAGAAATGGCATATCATTGTGGTTTTATCTTACATCTCTGTTGTATTAGATCAGTCACCTTTTCATATGAGCCATGACTGTTTCCTTTTATGTGGACTGTGTGTATGTTCTTTGACAATTTTTAATTGGGTTATTAGTCTTAAACTTACTGACTTTATATTTTAAGGAAATTAGCCCTTTTGGATATCAGTAGCAAATATTTTGTCACAATTTTTGATTTGTCTTTTTACTTCACTTGTGGTATTTTTCCCTTCTTTATAATTCTATAGTTTTATATAGATAAATCAATTAATATTTCCTTATAACACTTCTAGGTTCCATTCAGAAAGGGCTTCCACTATGTGAGAGTATAATACATTCTACCTTCCTATGTTTAAATATTTGATTAATCTGGAATTTGTCTTTATCTGGATGGCTTCCCAGGTGCCATGCTTGACTGAATAATCCATCATTCCCCACTGAGATGGCAGGTGCTGTTATTATCTATGTATCATCTGTGTATCTATCTAGCATCTCTCTAATTATAGCACTCAGGGACCAGTCAGAAGAACAAAGCCACACTAATTATTTTAATAGGAAGAATTGAACACAAGGGATTGTTTGAACATGTTTAAACCCATGGAAGGGGCCCTGAGAGTAACACAGTGAACAGCTCTTCCCCAAGGGCTGTGGACAAGGGAAGAGATTGGAGTTACCAGAACTCAGGGGCTCACAGAAGGGCTTCGTGTCAATAAAGCCCTGACCTGGGTGTTGGGGGGTGGGGTATGGGCTGATGCTTCCACAGTGGAAGAATCTGGAAGGGTGGAAACTGGAGCCAGCCATTCCTGCTGGGGGAAGGGCTGTCGTCAGGCAATGAGACAAGAACAGGGAGCAAAACAGG
This sequence comes from Lepilemur ruficaudatus, assembly GCA_963574885.1. NCBI lineage: Eukaryota > Metazoa > Chordata > Mammalia > Primates > Lepilemuridae > Lepilemur > Lepilemur ruficaudatus. Next base: position 10,488 of record CAUYRT010010273.1, read on the forward strand.
AAGGATCAGTTTCTTAGCACCCCTCCTGTCCTCCAGTTCTCTGTAGTGGCCCTCCTGCAGAGCCTAACAGGAGAGCAGCTAGGCAAGGAGAGTCTGCAGAGCCCCAGCTCTGCATGGCGAAGAGTCCTGTAGAGGCTGGGTTTTGCCAAGGGACAGTGGCTTGGTACCCGTGTGCCATGTGTCTTGGAACTATTTCTTGTTCTGTGCGTCTGACTGTCTCTGTGCCAGCACCACGTTACTTTCTGGATCTGGCAGGGCCAGAGCCTACTCATAACTCATCTTTTTCATAATATTCCTGCTTGTCCTTGTTCATTTAATTCTTTGTAAGAGCAAAATTATCGCAAGTATTGATCGTGATTGTGTTGAATTTGTAAGTTGTTAGGGAGCATTGTCCTATTTATAATGTAGAACCTTCGGGACAGGGCTTCCTGTGAGTTCAAGTCTTTTTTGCTCTAATATTATTTAAATCCATAACTTGTAAGGACCCTGTTTCCTGGCACCAAGTTCCATGTTCTTAGTCACAGCAACAGAATCCTCCCCTGGCTGGTTTAACCGGAGAGAAAGTGGACCAAGTGCTTGGGTGGGGGGGTCCCTAGGAGGTGGCATTGCAGAGACCACCATGGTAACCCACTCTGGGGTCACTGGCTCCTGATTCCAGGTCAGGTGGGGCCTCTTACTGGCCACACGTGAGTTGTGTGCCCACTGCCAGCAGGACCAGCTGCAAGGGAGGGGAGGGCAGGGTCTGGTTGCTTCAGCTCCAAAACATATCAGGAGAGCCCACAGCTTGCTCTCCCGGTGGCCACAGCTGGCTGACATGAATTCCCTCCTGAGAGAGGAGTTTGGCACCAGCACCCAAGCTTCTCCGTCCCTAGACGGACGACTTAGATACGTGCTACCTGTGCACCAATGGTGGCCGCCGGAGAAATGCTCTCGAAAGTGGCCTGGGCTAGCTCCTCACCAGGACTGAGGGGCACGTGGGGAGATGGGAGCAGTCCCCCCACCCGACCCCCAAGAGCTGGCTGCTGGCCCCTAAAACCAGCAAGGTGCGTGGTCAGGAGCCAGAAGGCTGACCCATCAGTAAACAGCCTTGGGACCCTCGGCACGTCCTTCCCTCCAAGGTCCCACCTTCTGCGCACTGGGCAGAGAAGAGGTCATTTAGTAATTCTCTCATTGGGAACACATACAGTGAACAGTATATGTAAACTCTTTATGCAGTTGTTAATATAACAAATCAAACAAACACTGTGCACCCACCACCCTGCTTAAGACACAGAAGAACCATAGTTCAGAACTCCCCATCACATCTTCCTTCCTCCTACATATTAATAACCATTTTACTCAATGTTGTGTTAATCATTCTCTCTCTCTTCTTCTTTTTTATGTTTTACCCACCATATTAGTCAGCTTAGGCTGCCATAACAAATACCACAGACTGGGCAGCTAAAACAAAAACTTATTTCCCAGAGCCCTGCTGTTGTGCCCTGCTTTGGCAGCATGCAGCAGAAGTAATGTAATGGTGTGCCCGTTCTGAGCCACGGGACCTATCTGCTCTCTTGGAAACCTGCCATTGCCTGTGAGCCCGGGGTTAACCTGCTGGGAGCAGTGACTCCCTGTGGGGAGCAGAGAAGAAAGTCCAAACCAAGGCCACTGGATTAGTTTCTTGTTGCTGCTGTAACAAATTACCAAAAACTCTGTGGTTTAAAATAACACAAATTTATTATCTTATAGCTCTGAAGATCAGAAGTAAAAACTGGGTCTTACTGAGTAAAACTCAAAATATTGGCAGAACTATGTTCCTTCTGGAGACTGGACAGGACAATCCATCTCCCTGCCTTTTCCAGCTTCTAGAGGCTGCTGGCATTCCTGGGCTGTGTGGCCCCTTCTCCATCCCTCCATCCCTCCGTCAGCACAGCATCTTCCCATCTCTCCCCGTCTCCAACCTGGCTTCCATCCTTGTCACATCTCCCTCCCTCCCTTCCCTCCTTCTTTCCCTTGCAAGGGCACTTGTGATTGCTTTGGTTCCACCCAATAGTCCAGACAACTCTCCCTTTACAGCATCCTTGATTCAATTGCATCTGCAAAGGCCCTGGGGGGTGGGAGGATGATGAAAATACATACTATTTTTATTATCATGCAATTTAAAACATTTTCTGATGTCCACTTTTAATAAGTCTTTGATCTATGAGTTTCCTAGAAGTGTGGTTTTTAAATTTCTAAGTATTTTTTTAAAACTATCTTTTTGTAATTTATTTCTAACTTAATTTCACTGAACTCAGGTAATGTGGTCTGCATAGAAATCACTTCTTTGAAATTTACCTAGGCTTGCTTCATGGAATGAAATGTGGCCAATTTTCTTAATAATTTCAGGCATGCTTAAACCTACTGTTGACCCTTGAACAATGCAGGGGTTAGAAGTGCTGACCCTCTGCATAAAAATCTGAGTATAACTTTTAACTCCCCCAAAATCTTAATAACTATTGACCAGAGCCTTACCAATAACATAAACAGTCCATTAACACATATTTTGTACATTATATTATATTCTGTATTCATACAATAAGCTAGAGAAAAAATTATTAAGAAAATAATAAGGAAGAGAAATATGTTTACTGTTCATTAAGTGGAGGTGGATCATCATAAAGGCCTTTTTCCTGATCATCTTCATGTTGAGTACACTGAGGAGGAGGAGGAGGAAGGAAGAGGGTTGGTCTTGCTGTCTAAGGGGTGGCAGAGGTGGAAGAAAATCCATGTATAAGTGACCCACGCAGCTCAAACCCATGTTGTTAAGGGTCACCTGTATTATGTAGTCTCCAATTGTCAAGTGCCATATTTTAAATTTGTCCACTAAGTCAAGCTTGTCAATTGTATGGTTCAAAATATTATATCCTTAACTATTTTATCTGTTTGATCTATCAATTAGGAAGAGAGGGGTCTTAAAATTTTTCTCTGTGAAGGTTGATTTGTTCATTTCTCTTCAAAATTTTGTCAATTTTTGCTGTATAAATATTCATTCTGTAATTATGTGTGTTAATTTCCTCTCCTTTGATAAGTGAGACCTTATGTCATTGTGTAGTGATTCTGTGTGCTCTAAGAATGCTTTTTTGCTTTGAAGTCTGCTTTGTCGCTCCTATCAGCTTTCATTTAGTGTTTGCTTTCTATATCTTTTTCTCTACTTCTGATTTTTTTTACTTATAACTGTTCTCTGTCATTTGTTTAGGCTAATCTTTTATAAATGACATATATGTGATTTAAAAGAAAACTGACAATATTTGTTTTCCCACCATCAAATTTTAGTCCATTTAAATGTATTACTTCAGTACATTTAAATTTGCTATTTGGATTCTATGATATTATTTCATGCTTTCTATGTGTCCTGACTTTTCTATATATTTTTTCCTTTCTTGCCTTCTTTTGGATGATTTATTTTTTCTCTTACTCGTTTAATTTTTTCCCTAGATTACTTAGAGAGTTAGTGTCTTTTTATCTGTTAGTGGTTGCCTCAGACATTTAACATTCATTTCTAACAAAGTCTTAGGTTTTTACAGTAACTTCAAAATACTTTAAGTACAATTACACCCTTCCAACACACATGCTACTATTTCTAATACTTTCTGTCTAAACCCCCAAATCAGACATTTTTATTGCTTTTATATACACATGTAGACAATTATTTCCATTTACACACATAGTTTCCAGTATTTCTCTCACTATTTCTTCATACATCTCAAACCTTCCATCTAATATAATTTTCCTTCTGCCACAAATACATCCTTTAAAGTTTCCTTAATGTGTATTGTTAAGAATATTGCCTTTCAGCTTTTGTGTTCTATCAATCAAGGTCTTTATTTTGCTCTCCGGAGAGACTGTATTACTGTGTTTAAAATCCGGGTTAATGGCTCTTTTCTCTCGGCACGTGGCCAGTGTTGTCCCGGATGCTCTGTTCCACTGTTTTCTGAGAAGCCCGCTGTCAGCTGAACTGCTGTTCCTCTGCCGTTCATCTCTGCCTGCTTTACGTAGCTTGTCTTTCTCTTTGGCTGGTTTTCTGCAGTTTCACAAGATGTGGCTCAGGTGGATTATTTGTCATTTATCTTATTTGTGACTGGTTGGGTTTCTTGGATCTGAGATTTGATTGTTCAAAATTTCTTAAAAAGTATCACCTTCATATATTTCCCCTTCCACATTTCCTGTGTTATATTCCCAAATTAGATGTGCGTTTAGTCTGTTCCGCGGTAACCTCGGTGACTCTTAATCCTTCTTCTATATTCTTCGTCTCTTTGTCCCTTTGGGCTGCATTTTATTAACAGGTAATTTATCTGGGCCTATCTCCTACTTTGCACATTCTCTCTCCAATTCTGTCTAACATGCTGTATAATTCATATTAAATTCATATTAAATTCATCTTTTATAATTCTAATAATTTTTATTTCTAGAAGTTTTATTTGGTTCTTTTCAAAATGTTCTTAGTTATTTTAAAAAGTTCCCTGCTCATATTTTCATGTCATTTTTCATATCTTAAAAACATATTGAATCTTTTTATATTAAGCCAGTGTTGAGGCATTCAAGGAGGTGGGGTCTGATGCTGCTGTCTTCTTGTTCCTTCCTGCTCTCATTCATGGTGCCTTATTTCCCTGTGTGGTTCTGTGAGTTTTGACTGTGTGCAACTTATTTCTTTGAGGTCTTTGTTTTGGAAATTTTCTGAGGCCTGAGTTAAAGCTCAAATCCTCCAGGAGACCCACACCAATTGGAGTGAGGTTTATGGATGACTAAAATAGTTTGAAAGCTAGCTCTAATCCTATCTGAAGGGTGGCTTTTACTTAAGAATTCTCAAGGAATTTTCTTCCTCTTCTGCACAGCACCAATGTCAAGGCAAGCAAGTTCCCTTGCTACTTCCTTCTGTAAGGGTTAGTTATCATTTATCTTTATTCTGAGAATGTAATCTTTGGGGGATTCAGCTTTATAGTGGCACCTCCATGACACTCCCACTGTAGGTGGGTCCCAGCTTCCTCTCCTCCCTCCCACATCCTGAGCAGCTGCCTACATAGGGGCTCATGGTCTCCTTGCTCACCTTCCAGGTCCCAGCTGCCAGTAACAGTCTGCCATCTGTGTGGCTGTCAGCAGTGATGCTCCCACAGTGGCCGTGGAAGGTGTGGAGGGAGACACTGGGAGGTGAAAACCAAAGCTTCACCCCACTTAGACCAGAGGTCTTCTGGGTTGCCTTTACTTGCCTCCATTTCCAAGTAGAATTTCAGTGTCACTAGAAGAGAGCTTTCTCTACTTCAAAACCGTTGAAATGGTGCAAACAATCAGCTGAGGTTCTCTTAAAGGGCCTGTTCCACAATTGTATTTCACATTCTGAGGAGTCAGCAATAATTGGATGCTGATACTTTCAATGTATAACTTTTAACCTCAGCCTGCCAAATCATGCACTTGGCAGCTCTGGGACGTGGTAAAGATTGCCTTGTGCCTCCTGGATGAGAAGAGGCCCCTGAACACCCCCAGCAGCTGCCGGTAGTGGAGCAGGTACAGGTATGGGAGCATGGCTCAAGGAAGCATCATGAGCACCTCTCTGTTGGCCGCCAGGAGCCACATGTGAGTCCTGGCGCCGTTGTGATGGTACTTGGTCAGCATGACATCTAGGAAGAACATCACCCCTGTGCTCATGTACAGTGTGATCAGCATTGAGTGCATAAGCAGGGTGCCCCTGGCCCGAGAATAGCCTGTCATGCAGATGTCTGATGTCCTGGCCTCTGCGTAGATCCTCCGGAAGCAGTAGGCAATGAGAGCCATGCAGAGGAAGAGAAGGCACAGGATGGAAATGTGGGTGACGGGGACGAGGGGGCACGGCCCTGTGTGCCCAGGCTCAGCGGCAGGATGCACAAGGCCCCACGTTCCTGCTGGGCATCCTGAAGCTTGCTGAACCAAAGGAGAAATGTGGGAAAGAAAAAGGCCACCAGCCAGATGAGGGCCACTGCCTTCCGGACAGCCCCAAGGGACACGAAGGAGAGGTAGCACAGAGAATGAGCAACTGCCAGGCAGGTGTGCAGTACGGTGGCCGTGAGGGACAGGATGGTGCTGGTGTAGGCAGCGAAGACAGCATCTGTGACAATGCCACAGGCAATGCAGCCCAGCTCCCAGCCGCTCAGGCTGCTGTAGGAGATGAGCGTGTGGAAGAGGAGATAGGCCAGGTCTGAGAGCAGGACGTTGGCCAGCAGCAGGTAGTGGGAGTCCTGCCGCAGCTGCTGGCTCCACAGGATGGTCACCAGCAGCAGGGGGCTCAGGGCCAGTGTGGCCACACCTAGCAGGCTCGAGGGAAGGCAGAGCCAGCATAGCACGGAGCTGGGCACTCTGAGCTCCCCGAGGTCCAGGGAGATGTTGCCGGCTGCTTGGGGCATGCAGGGTGTATTGCTGGCAAGCTGGGCCAGGGCTGGCCAGGCTATAGTGCCCAGAAAGCAGGGTGCCAACTTGCCTTCCATGTGTCCTGGCAGGAGTGGTCAGCTTTGTCAAAGGTTGTTGGTTCTGCACCTGCCCAGAATACTGATCCCTCTCACAGCAGTCCTGAGGGTGCTACTCTTCTGCAGAGATGCCAGGCTAGGGCAAGCCTCAGGAAAGACTGTTTAATAAAGATAAAACCAACAATGTGAAACTCAACTCACACCTAGCTTCCTGCATGCACACATGTCTCTGCAGCTGTGCTGCTGCACATGTGTGGGTGCATGTGATGGATCAGCCCATTGCCACCATTCAGTAATCGCTGATCTTTGCAGAAGTGTCCCCCATCTCAATGTCCCCCAGACCTGCCTGGCTGGCTCACAAGGAGTGTGTGATGAATTCTTACCACATTGGATGGAATTCAAGGTTGCCCTGTCTGTCCAAAGGGAGGGAGCAGCCACCAAGGACTAGCAGTGCCTGGCTGTGGACCCAGCCTGGCCTCTGACCAGCCTGGGGCTTATGAAATAGGGCCAGGCCGGAGGTGCCTGTGCATGCTCACACTCTTCATCACAAAGCCCTGGGTGCAGCTTCCAGGCTGGGGGTGACACTGTGTGTGTCTCCTACACCCCTTCCACACAGGGATCCACATGGGAGAGCACTCTGTGGCCACAAAGTCTCAGCTGAGTTGTGGGTGCCCTGTGTGGTGGGGAGGAGGAGGCCTGGCAGGCCGACAGCCCACAGGAGCTATCAGTGAGGAGCAGAAGCAGGAAGAGAGGAGTGGGAGGCAGGCACCACCACGAAGTTGGAGGGGGTGTAGATGGTAGGGTGTGCTCAGGTGGAGCCCAGAACAGGGTGGGGGGCTCTGCCTCAGGTGAGCAATCTCCAGGTGCTGGCTGGTGGCCTTGAGAAGTTTTGCTCACCTCCCTACACTCCAGTTTCCTTATTTGTAACACATGGATGCTGTCCATATAACCTCAAGGAAATGTTGCAAAATCCCAGTGGTAAAGGACTTAGCATGGTGCATAATCTGAGGGAATGTTAGCCCCCCACCACCCCCAACCTACACCATCCTATGTGGCTTCAGGTCCCCTCTGCCCACAGTCCCTCTTGTCATCACTGCAGAATGGGCTGCTCTGACAACCACCACTGGCCCTGGCACATGCACATGTGTTTACTGTTCCACGAGGTAGGAGCCACATAGGAACCTTCTTAAAACCAGGCAAGATTATTTTCACGGTTAGAGAGAGGCAGGAATGTCAGATACTGGATGTGAGAAGAGTTGCCTCATAACACAAATGCCACCTGGACCAGACCAGCATGTGATACACCAGAATTGGCCTCCTCCAAGGCCATGGGCCCCTGGATCACTTGGGTGTACACCTGCCACCTTTCTTCTCTCTCGATGTGCAGTGGTGTCCTCATCAGTGGACTTCATCCTTAGCTGTGCGGTCTTGGGCCAATTACTTTATCCCTCTGGGCCTCCAGGTGCCCACTGAGGGCCCTTGATGACAATGCACCTATCTTGGAGGACTTGTGGGTCACCCTTAGGTGCTGATGCTCACCACCTGGCGGCCTCTTTACTAAGTGTGCTTCATAAACTGACTCTGTTCCACACATCTGGGACACAGTGGAGGTGACAGAGCAACCCCTGGGCTCACACACTGGGAGAGGCAGGCCAGGGGTGTCACGGGACCCAGGGTGTTTGGCCCCAGATTCATTCCTCTCATCTACGAGACCCCTTCTCACATGAGCGTCTTTGCTCTCTTCAGAGCTGGCCAAAGGCTCATGCTGCCCAGGAGGGTCCCCCTGAGTCCACCATAGCCTCGAGACCATGCCGACCACAGTCCCAAGACCGCGTCTTCCTCTGTTACAGCATCTGCCGGAGCAAGAGCGCTGGTCCCCAGTTGACAAATTATGGTAGAGATTCTAAGGGGAGTTCTGAGAAAGCGCACCTCGCCTTCCACAGAAACTGTGATGCCCCTACCCACTCTGCCCTGGCCTGGCCTCCCTAGGGCATCCCTAGCACCTCTGTGATTCTCTTATGGGTCTAACTGGCCTGGGAGAGGGAGTAGAGCCCTTCCCAGCACAAGCACTCGGAGCAGGCTCCCTGGGTGCTGCAGAGCTGAGGGCTGGAGGCTGCCTGCGGTCCAGCCCGGCAGAGTGACCCTCACTGGCCCCTGGCTGTCAGTCTTGCCCTGTCTGGCCACCTTAGAATGCAGATTCCCTGGGAGAAGGAAACTTGTTAAATAACCCCTCAGTACAAATTAGCTGGGAGCTAAATCCTTGTGGCCAGTGACAGGTGACATGCAACAGCTCCATGGAAATGGGAAGGGCATAACTCTCCTAATGAGAGAGCTGCAGAGTGTAATAAAGAGCCTGTCCTCCGTTGAGAATTATTACTTTCAGAAGACATAAAACAATCTCTAGCACCATGAAGGTGCTGCCCTGAGGGAATATCAGTTTGGTCTCGCTTGCCTGGGTGCCCCATCAAGGCTGCCTTTCCTGGGAGAAACGCAGACAGGCACAGATGTGGGGTCACACAGGGCCAGCCCCAGGGTCAGAGTGGCCACCATGGCACTAGCCCTTCCTGGCTAGCGACCCTGCAGTCTTTAACTGCTCTGCGCCATCCCCTGTACTCATTACAGTCGGGATAGCCCTGCCAGCACTGTGGGTGCTAACAGTGGCTGGGAGCACAGCACAGCATAGCGAACCTGAACCTCACTTCAGAAGTCGAATCCTGGCCATGCATGGCACTTCAAAAGCCTGAGGATGCTGGAGCATCCCTGCCCTCCAGGAAGCTAGAGATAAACTGAAGCTGTGGGAGTGCCCTACGCAAACAAGTTCAAAGCCCAGAACAGACAGGCCCACAGGTCCTCCCAGAGGTGAGGTGACGGTAACCATGCTCAGCCCTGTTGTGAAGAACCTTCTGCATGCAGGCACTGGGCACATTGTCTCACAGAAATGCCACACTGCTCTGTAAAGCTGGCATGACAGGTTGCAGGTGCACAACTGAGGCCCTGGGAGGTTAAACACCTTGCCTAAGGTCATGTTTCAAGAGAGTTCAGTATCAGTAAGAAACCATCTTTCCTGAGACATGCAGAGTCCCTGTTGCTGCGTCCCCAGAGTTGGCAGCAGGACAGGAGTTACTTACTGTGATATCATAATGAGCCTGGGGGTCAGGGTGTGGGCAGTGGGCAGTGGCAGAGGCGGCTGAGACCCCCCTCAGCCAGACCCTCACCTCACACAGCTGTTCCCACAGGCAGCCGGCAACCAGGACTACCAGGTCAAAGAGGATGACCTAAACAGGGGCTCTTGGTCTTCTGGTAGCAATATAATGTCCCTCAGCAACTGGCCATGTCACCTGACCGGGCCCTCATCACTGCATGTCTGAGTGCGTGCATGTGTGGCAGAGGTGAAGCACAGAGAAATAACATGGCAACTGCTGCATGCCAGGTGCTTTTATACATTTTGTTCCATCCTTAGAAACCCTTCAGAAGATGAGGAAATAGAGAATGTGAGGTCAATTAATTTTCCCGGGACCACCTAGCAAATAGGTGGCAGAGCACAGGCAGTTCTCATTCCAAATCCTGGGTTATTTCCATCTCCACTCCAGCAGTTTCCTGGATGGTCTTCCTGCTTCTGCCTTCCTGGCTGAACCTTTCATCATCATCACCTTCACTCCATTATATCATCATCCTCTTCCTCCTTATCATCATCATTACTGTCACCATTGTCATAACCATAGCCATCATCATCCCCAGCACCATCATCACTGTCATAACTACCATCCTCATCATCAATCATCCTCACCATTCTCACCATCATCACCATCACTATCATTATCACATCATCATCACCATCATCATCACCATCCTCATCCTTTTCACTACCATCATCATCACCACCATGTCAATAATATGTTGCTCCTATGTTAAACAAATCTCCCCATTGTGTCTCATTGCTCTTATAATAAAAACCAAGATCTTGGTCCTAATGCACAAGACCTAGTGCAGCCTATCCCTTGCCCCTTCCTCCCTTTTAAATCCTCTGTGCTCTAACTCTCTCACCTCCCTTCTACTCCTTAAAGAATGAACAACCATTGCTGCCAGGGGACATTGCCACCCTCTTCACATACTTCAGCTCAGCCAGATCTCAGTTCAAAAGACTCTTCCAATGTATAATGTCTTCTGACCCTTAGAATAGACCTCAGCTCCCAGCTTTATACAGGCACACCTCAGAGATATTGTGGGTTTGTTGCAGACCACCACGGCAAAATGAATATTGCAATAAAGTGAGTCATGCGAATTTTTGGTTTCTCAGTGCATATAAAAGTTATATTTAGCCTCATAAGTGTGCAATAGCATGACATTGAAAACATGCAACATACCTTAATTTGAAAATCATTGCTAAAAAATGCTGACAATCATCTGAATCTTCAGTGAGTCTTAATATTTTTGCTGGTGGAGGGTCTTGCCTGCATGTGGATGGTGCTGACCAATCAGGGTGGTGGTTGCCAAAGGTTGAGGTGTCTGTGGCAATTTCTGAAAATAAGGCAACAATGTTGTTTGCCACATTGATTGACTCTTCCTTTCATGAAAGGTTTCTCTGCAGCATGTGACACTGTTTGATAACATTTTGCCCACAGTAGAACTTCTTACAAAATTGGAGTCGATCCTCTCAAACTCTGCGACTGCTTTATCAACTAAGTTCATGGAATATTCTAAATCCTTTGTTGTCATTTCAACAATGTTCACAGCGTCTTCACCAGGAGTAGATTCTATCTCAAGAAACCACTTTCTTTGCTCATCCATAAGAAGGAATTCCTCATCCACCCAAGCTTTGTCATGAGACTGCAGCAATTCAGTCACATCTTCAGGCTCCGCTTCTAATTCTTGTTCTCCTGCTGTTCCCACCACATCTGCAGTGACTTCCTTCAGTGAAGTCTTGAACTTCTCAAAGTCATCCATGAGGGTCGGAATCAACTTATTCCAAACCCCTGTGAATGTTCATATTTGACCTCTTCCCATGAATCATGAATGTTCTTAATGGCACCTAGAATGGTGAATCCTTTACAGAAGGCTTTCAATTTACTTTGCCCAGATCCATCAGAGGAATCACTCTCTGTGGCATCTACAGCCTTAAGAAATGTATTTCTTAAATAATAAGACTTGAAAGACAAAATTACTTTTTGATCCATGGGCTGCAGGAGGGATGCTGTGTTAGCAGCCATGAAAACAACATTCATCTCCTTGTACGTCTCCATTAGAGCTCTTGGGTGACTAGGTGCATTGTCAATAAACAGTAATACTTTGAAATTTTCCAAGCCAAGGATTCAGTTTGAGTGGAGCCAGAGCTCTGAAGGGCCTGACACTGCATGGGGGCTATGTTGGCTGTGGCAGGAAGGTGGTTGGGAGGCAATTTAAACTACAGAGTGACAAGGCCAAACTCAGCATTTGCAAGGACGGGGGGGCATCCAGGTGGATGATGGGCTGCAGGAGGTCTGAAGGCAGAGGGTGGTGCCTTTTGTGATGGGCCAGATGCAGGGAAGAGGAATGCTCCTCCAAAGGCAGGTGCTAAACCAATCAGGAATACTAGAGATATGATGCTTTTCTAGAACAGTCCTTGAGATCCCAGAGATCTTGAGTATATTGAAATCTTTAGAATTAGCAGATTTTGCATCCATATAAAAGAATATTGGAATTTTGGTGGCATCTCCCATTTAAACATGTTTCTTTTTAAAAAATAATGGAGTCATATGTATTGCTAAAGATAAACTAATTCTGAAAGCTCTCATAGCCCCTATAATCTCCCTCCCCTCCCCCTCTCTCCTCTTCTCGTTCAGTTCAGTCCAGTGGCTGTCCTGACCCCATGCTGAGCTCCTTTCAGGCTGGATTGGCCTCCATGCTCCATTCTCACCTCACATGGTGGCTGCTGGCTCAGCACGGTGCCCAGGCAATCCTGGGATGGGTGAATAATGAATGATATCACATGGAGGTGGGCTGGGGCCGCTGGCTAGGAAGACCCGCCTCCTGCTCCTTGGCAGCCCCACTCTCCCACACATGCACTAGCATCTCTAGCACCCTTTCTCCTCAAGGCAGTCAGAGGGACTTTTTATTTATTCACTTGTGTAGTAAAGTTTATTAGACTTTAACATACAGGCAAAGCCTTTGAAAAACCTCTTTAGTCTATGCTTGTATTTCTCTTCTGACCACTACTGTGTCCATCCTCCTCCTGAAGCTTTCCAACAGTCCATAAAGTCTGGATAATAATGGAAATAATCCCAGATGCTGTCCCGGTCTGCAAATCCTGTGGCCATCCTCCCTGCGTTGAGGCAGCTGCCCTGTTCGTCCCCTCTGCTTAGTAGGCCCTGCCCACCCCACCCAGAGTCCACCCCTAGCTGGGTTCTACCTGGACACCCTTCCTTTCCACTGCTGCTCTGGGCGACTCCCCTGCCCTCTTCTGCAAGCTCGTGCTCCTCTCAATGCATGGTATCACCTCCTCTGTCCTTTATTGCCTTTATTGTCCTTTATTGTCACATTTGAAGTTTGTTTTGTTCGTTTATTTAATTTTAAAGATTAATTTACAGCAATTCGTTCTTTTATTAGCACTGTGAACAATTTGAAATACTGAAAAACACAGAGAGGGATTAACAGATTCTCATAGACCCACTATCCAGAATTAACAAATGTTGACATTATGCTATATTTGCTTCCAATTATTCTTATATAACATTTTTATATGTAACTAAATATAACATATTTTACATATAAATATATTACATATACATATTTTTAATATAGCAAAACATTGGACATACAGTTACAGTTCTCTTTGTCACCATCCTCTGGCCTATTCCCTCCCTCCCTGCCTCCCTCCCCAGGGGCAGCATCCACCCTGAATTGCTGTGTATTCCTTCTGCTCCTGGTTTTGAACTTTCACCAAAAATACACGGTTTCTAAACTACATACAGCGTTGATGTCTCTGTTTGGTGTGTCACGTCCCTCTGATGCTCGCATCTTTCACTCAGTGCCCTGCCTTCCAGGACAGTGCTGTTGCCATTCAGAGATCTGGTTCCTTCTATGGAAATGCTCCACAGCTTTCCATTCTCTGGCCAACTCACCGCTTACTTACCCTCTGCTTCCTGGTGGACGTTGGTGCTGTTTCCAGTCTGACAAGCTGCGCGGTGACCTGTGATGTTTCTCTAGACATCAATTGCTTCCTCACAAGGAGTCACATTGTCAGCAGTGTGAAATGCACAGAGCTGCCCTCCATAGAGGCCACCCTACGCTCCCCAGCACAGTGTGAGAGGGCCAGGCCTGAGTGACCAGGGAGCCCTCTGAGGAGCCTGGGGCCTCCAGTGTGGACCTGTCTGTGCTACCTGGGTGCTGTGAGGTTTGCTAAGCTCATTTAGGCACCACCTTGGAGGTGGGTGGCGGCCAGGGGGACTCTCAACACTGAGAAAGACGCAGGTCCGTGGGAAGCTGCGTCTCCTCTGCCCAGCCAGATGGCAGGGCAGCCATTTGGGAACTCCATCACTGTGGCACCAGCATGTCTGATGCCAGCGAGAGGGGACAGCCCCTCTTCTCCTGTCGTCCACACCTGCCACTTTTGGGAATCTGCTCATCGAGGCAGGCACTCAGGTTTCTTCTATAACAACTGAGACAGGGAAGGGATCCTTTGCTTTCAACATCAGTGACCTGAGTCCTCTGGAGCTACCTTCAAAGAGCAAAGGGCTTTCCCTCTCTCATACAACACACAGGCGGGGTGGGGGCGTCCCTCATTCTTGAAATGGAACGCAGCGCTGCGCGCTCAGTCGCATCTGCAGCCTGCACACCTGGGGATGACCTGAAGGCAGGAGCAAGGCCCAAGGCCCCTCCACACCGGAACCGGAGGGCGGGCTGCGCACAGGGGCGCAGGAGAGGGAGCTCCGCCCAGCCCTGCCCCTCGGTTCCGTCCCAGCCGCACAGAACGTCGCTGGGATGGAAGGTGGCCGTCATGGCTGGGGAGGAGGACACAGTCACCGAGGCCTCTGGCAGCAACGTCCCAGCGCCCGGGCAGTCCCTGGCCGCGTCTGTTCTACGACCCGGCTGCGTTACAGACACAGCGAGGGGACTAGCTGGCGAGCCGGGGGCCGAGCCGGGGAGAATTCTGGGAGGAGCCAGACGAGGGTGCAGCCGGGGGGACGGGGGGGCGGCGAGGCGCGGAGTGGGGGGCGACACACTCGCGAGACGCAGCCTCCACCCCGAGGGAGCTCGCCCAGCTGCTGGGGCCGTGAGAAAGGTAAATGACACCCCCACAGACAGCACAGGGGAGGACAGTGTCGTTCGAAAGTCCCCACAGAGGGCCAAGAGGATTCCCAGAGAGAGCGAGTTTTCATTTACTAGGGGAGGAGGAGAAAGGAGGAGCCCCGAGAGGTCTGGGGCGCTGCAGATCGCGAGGAGGATGTGGCGGCCCCAGGTAAACTGAGGCTGCGGTAGTGGGAAGAGTTGGCACCAGTGCAAGGTCTGGAGCGGTGCATTCAGGCCCTGGGTGGCGGGTGGGGGATGCGGGCCGCTTGGTGCTGCCCCTCGCCGCACGACTCACAGCCCCTGGCTCCTGGAAAGGGAAAGCGCGGCCGGTGGCGACAACGCGGTGGGAAGGGACAGCGGGCGAGGGTGAGCGCAGGCCCTCAGCCGGCCGGCGGACAGAGCCTGCGTGCGCAGCGGCCACTAGAGCCCGCCCGCCCGCCTCCCCTGTGCGCAGGTCGCGGTGGCGCCGGGTGAGGCCGTTTCCTCGGTGAGGCGTGAGCGCAGCCCCCCGGCTCTGCCTCTGCTCACAGCACCCGGCGGCCGGCCCCTCCAGATGCCCCAGCTCAGGACCGTGGCGACCTGTCGCACGTCCGGGCTGAGCGCGACCTGCCCTCTGCACTGTCCTGGGAACGGCTTGCAGCAGGGCAGGCAGCGGCGCCCCGACACGGAGAGGCGAGTCGTGCGCTCGCCGTGCGCGGCCGGGTTTTCTGTGGCCCAGGCTCCTCCGCTGCGCACTGAGAATGCTCATCGCTGTGAGCCGCGGCAGGCGTGGGGGCATCTGCCCAGGACCCGACGCCCTCCGAAGCAGCCCGGACGGTGGACAGCGAATTCCCTGTAGTCCAGCCTCTCCACAGCCCTTTTCACCTCCCGACTTTCCCAGGAGAGAATTTTCCTGCAACTTCTCAGGGTGAGGCCACCTTTGTCCTCAGACCTCCCAGGCTTACCCCGCCTCCTGTGCCGCCCTGCGCCCTCACAGCCCTCTGCAGCGCCCTGCTCACTCCCGCTAAGCTTCCCCACAAAATGCACAAGCTTACCCTCCACATCTTTGGCCATATTGGGGAGGGCATCTTAGTTGTTTTGTTTTCAGTTTTTTAAATTGTAGTAAAATATGCATAACATAAATTTACCATTTTAACCAATTTTAAGCCTACAGTTCAGTGGTATTAAGTACGTTTACACTGTTGTGCCTCCATCCCTACCCTCCATCTCCAGAGCTATTTCATCTTCCCAAACTAAATCTCTGCCCCTATTAAACATGAATGCCCCATTCCCCTCCTGCAGCCCCGGGCAACCACCATTCTACTTTTTGTCTCTAGGAATCTGACTACTCTAAGGTACCTCAAATAAGTGGAGTCATACAGTATTTGTCCCTTTGTGGCTGCCTTGTTTTGCTTAGTTAATCCATGTTGTACCATGTGTCAGAATTCCATTCCTTTTCAAAAGTGAATAATACCTCGTTATATGTGTATACCACCTTTTGTTTAGCCATTCATCAATTGATGCATACTTGGGTTGCTTCCACCTCTTGACTGTTGTGAATAATGCTGCTAGGAACATGAGCATACAAATATTTGTTCATGTCCCTCTTTTCAGTTATGTTGGGTATATACCTAGAAGTGGAATTGCTGGATCACGTGGTAATTCTGTGGTTAATTTTTTGAGGAACTGCCACTTTTTTTAGGAACTGTCATAATTCTTTGTTTAATTTTTAAATTAAATTCTATGGTTTTTTAAATTAAAAAAAAATTTTTTAGAGACAGAGTCTCACCCAGACTGGAGTGCAGTGGCCTGATCATAGCTCACTATACCCTCAAACTCCTAGGTTCAAGTATTTCTCCTGCCTCAGCCTCCTGAGTAGCTAACAGGTGCATGACACTTCACCCAGCTGATGATTCTTCTTCTTCTTCTTCTTCTTCTTCTTCTTCTTCTTCTTCTTCTTCTTCTTCCTCCTCCTCCTCCTCCTCCTCCTCCTCCTCCTCCCCCTCCTCCTCCTTCTCCTCTTTCTTTTTGTAGAGACAGGGTCTCAGTATATTGCCCAGGCTGGTTCTTACACCGTAGCCTCAAGTGATACTCCTGCCTAGGCCTCATAAAGTGCTGGGGTTACAGGCGTGAGCCACTGCATTGAGAAAATTTTATGTCTAATTATTGAATTCTATGTTTAATTTTTTGAGGAACTGCTATTCATAGCAGCTGCACCATTTTAGAGTCTCAACAACAGTACACCAGATTCCAATTTCTCTCCATCTTCACCAACAGTTGTTACTTTCTGGTTTTTTGTTGGTAGCCATCCCAATGAGTGTGAAGTGGAATCTCATTGTGATATTTGTTTGCATTTCCTTAATGATTAGTTGCTG